>JAQFYZ010000470.1:0-41805 GCA_034695085.1 Cylindroiulus punctatus
CGACAAGTCGAATCGAATCGAATATTCGCTTCGATTCGCGAATGTCGAATATTGCGAATATTCGCGGCATCTCTAAATAGTTGTATGAATGAGCTGTCAGAATACATTTAATTAGTTTTATAACACAAAAGTCAATTAAGTTTGATTCAGGACAGAAAGAAGTTATCACCATATTTATTACTCAAATGCTTCTAATAAACATGTTACGAATTAAACTAGAGCCTTTAAATATCTACAAGTCCTAGCCTTATTTAAACCCAGATTCTCCCCTAGTTACGCCTATGTGTTGTACACTCAAATAAGTCCATGTATGGTATGCCATGTAAAGAAAAGTGAAGATGACATAGATGATTGGCTTGTTTTTATCTATAGAATGCGCTGAGAAAGAACATTAGCAATAAAACACCTATCCAAATGTCAAATTTGTTACAAACGCATCACATACGAGTTAATTAACGACTAAGACACATGCACTGCAGTTGATTGTAAGATTTCATCATCAAACCTTCAACTACAGAGTAATACAAATTATGATTTTGGCGCTAGTTTGACTTTTATCAATGCTGAATGTTCATTTAATAAGGAATAATATTTCACCAATAAAAAGCAGAAACAGATCCTTGGGAAAGTGATGCTGGTGACGGAATTCATTAGTTACTTTTATTTTTGTATAATGTTGCCGCAGTTTATCCTTCAAAATTGTATACTATATGATTTTGTATTTTTGAAGCGCAACGGAATGCACGTTTTGTCGAAGGTTGTGGTAGAAGGTAATGTGTTTATGTGTCATCTTTAATACAACATCTATAAATTTTACAGTTACCAGAATTCTTTCCTTTACCAAGGACAAGCTAATAAAGGAATACACCACCAGTGCTTTATTGTTCAACTACTATACGGTTTAATTTGCAGAGATTGACACTTAAAGTTTCAGAACACGTGCGTAGTTTACTCAAGCAGATAAAAGTTGCTGTAAATACATGTATACTGGTTCATGTCATAATGAGCATTCCTGCACTTAGATGGGTGCATTAGATTGTAATGATTGAGCATGGAGAGCAGAGGTCACTATAGTCCTCTTCTCACAAACCATTAAAAAACCATCCTTATAACTACTGCATGTAATAACTTCAACCATTGTGACTAAATATTTTGGTATTAGGGAATTTTAATTCAATTGCGTAAGCGGTTTACAAAAAATACTTTCTTGCATCATTGCAAAGCCAATGCGTAGACCCAGACTAAATAAGATGCGAATTCAATTCAATTCAACTAAGTACCCTACTAGTGGCACGTGATGTGAATTGTGGTAGGGGGTGTAATCCATCAGCCCAATATCACTTTCGGGAATTACATGTGCGTCTGATCTGAACCACAAATTATTTCGCAATTTCCTGGATAATCGAAACGTTCTTGAGCAATTTGGAGAAATAAACTTGTTCGTATGTTGTACAATTTTAGTTTATATTTTATCTGGCAATATCTTGTTCCTGTGAATTTCAGCTTCAACACCTGGACAGAAATGATCTACATGTATTACCAAAAGGAAACGATTTACCAGATTGCTAAGGTAAATTCATTAATTTGATGACAGTTCATGACACCACTGTGCTGGAAGTTTAATTTTTTAATGTTTCAATTATTTCTCAACCACTGTTTACATTATAATAAGAAAATTCAAGTACACTATCCGTACAGAACAGTTAACATAGCTATTGACAATCGCACTGACGATATGTAATCGTTTAATCAGATAAAACAAGTATTGTATCTACTACGTAATCTGCACTACATGTATGAAAACTGCTATAGGGTTCGAACATCAAGAAAGAACCTTAATTATACGAGTGTAGAATACCATTCAAAATAAAGATTCAAAGAAGATTCAGTAGTATACACGTAGTTGCATCAGCAAAATAAACATTTCTAGTAGATTTTCATATTCGAATCTTTCACTAGAGACATGTATACGTTTGACCTTTTTGTCGCTCAATTCGGGAGGTGCTGTGTTTCATGACTTTTCACGATAATTCTATTACAGTGATGGACGTGATTACTGAATATCGACCCTGACAGCCCGAGACATCTTTCCATCTATTGTTGATAAGCATTGTCCTTCCTGCTGCTTTTCGAGAAATATGCTTCTCTTGTCTTTACCCTGGAACCGGTTCTTTGCACATCATAATCTTTGGAATGAAGTACTTAAAACTGTTTCTTGGAAAAATATTATGCTAATAAAGTTCAACTAATGTCAACCATATTTATCAAAATAAAAGAACAAATGCTTTTTAATTCCTGACACGACACTGTCCCGATTATCATGTTTCGTAGCTGAAACCATTCATTGCCATAATACCCTAAAAGGGTGCGGCAATTAAACTAATAATAATAATAATAATAATATAGCTTAATACCAGTATATGGGTTTTGGTTTTAACATACAGTAATTCAACTGATCAATACTGAATAGTGAACCAAAACTTCGAACAGCAAGCAGGTTAACTTGTGATAGAGGAAAATGGGTAGCAGAAATGGTATGGAAAGATAAATTGCAAATATGTTTTTGGATTCTATTGGTTCAGCTGAATTCCCCAGTTTCTTCTCTTCTTGGACGGACTACATTACGTGTATTACTATTAGTTTGTCAACCTAATGTATAGACTAGAATCTGATGTCCGGGGGGGAGGAGGTATAAGGTCAAAACAATTCAGATAACTCACTAATTTTCTATTGAATAAGTAAAAGGGAAGATTACGTTAACTACCACATTGAGCATTACGTGACAGATATTTTTCCCAGAACACAACATCGCACTTAATTCCCAGCAGACATATCGCCAACGCTTTTGGGTATCTGTCGCAAGATACTGTTTATGATTCAATCACCCTTTACTTTAAGCACATGTATTTAGCACAGACTTTCCAATTATCTTAGGCCAATATCCCTGCGTGCATGAAAACCAGATCCTCGCTAAAATAATGTCCAAGTGCAAAACCGGGAAATGCCATTGACTCCCATCAAATTTGCATTAATCATTTGGATATTGAAGAGTTAGTGAGAAATAAAAATTCAAAGTTGTTCGATAGTTATGCTACATCAAAGTCGGACACACGTTGGGAATAGTACTGGAGGGGTGCATTAATGACTCGTGATTCCACATGCACTCCCCCAACCAAACTCAGTTCATCATTTTCCCCTCATCATCACCGTATATACAATGATCGGTATATGCAACACCAGACACAATGTTGTACAATAAATTTTAGAAAAACGAATTAAAAAATAAAATGTTTAGGGAGGGGTGCAACGCGCGTGTATGTAGGCCAAATTGACCGTAAAGAAACGAAATTCTTGACCACGCATCGATGATGGCCTTACGCTACGAAAATAAGTTATTGTCTGGAAAAGTTTTAGGTAACGTTTATGGTAGATTAGAGCATTTCAAAAACGTGCACACAGTCAGTCAGTCATGGCCTATTGTAAGCTGAGCATGGCACTATGTCGTTCCCAGGAAGTGTATTCTGGCTGGTGGTTTTAATTACTGGAGGAAATGTAATGAAAAAATAAAGTAATTTATTAAATACAGCACACTCTGTCCATCTGATCGTTTCAAAAGTTAAAAGGGTTAGGGCGAGGAATGTTTCCTCGAAACACCTTAAACTTAATTTCGTTTATTGCATGCCGTTCTGGTCCTAGAACAATGGAGGAAAACACGAACGACTGAATTCTTCAAAAATAACGATTTGTGTTTTCTAGGGCAATTGATGTATAGAGTGGATGGAGAAATTACGTCCACCATGCAGTAGAGAAAATTAAGAGGTTTCGAACGAAACACATGATATAACACCAAAAGACAAAATAGCACAATGGAAATAACTACATAACCGCATTGTTGTGCGATATCGTGGCTATTATGCACGAATGCACTTTCATTAGGGAGTTAGTGCAATGCAATGAAATTTAAAAAAATCGAAAGTTAAATTTAACATTCGTGTCTTTACTAAACGTTCGTTATCAACGCGCATCTTCGTAACGAAAGTTGACATCTACTATAAATTGAAGTTGATTAAAAGCACGATTACGTTAAACTTTCGTTTTTTAACTAGACCTAAAATCAAACGGGCAAGTCAACGTTAGTACTTTTAGTTAACTTTTAATAACGAGTCGAGGTTTCGACTAAAACCCCGGCTATTTTTCCGTTTCGAAAAAATTAAAGCTAACTCCCTATTGTATACGAAGACCATGTATGCACATGAGTAACAAGCATATTGGAGAAAACTTGTAATCACGTATACAGTTTGACGGGATGTTCAGCAAATCGAAAACATTAATTAGACGGGTCGTTTTATAGTATTATACCATTTTCATTTTCTTAAAGAAGTTTACTAAGAACAATCCTATTCTCATGCACAATCCATCGATTCTCAAACAACTGCACAACCAGATTCAGCCAGAATAGGTCTTTAGCACATTGTCTTTTTGTGTATTAACTGGTGCTATCATCATATTTAATACTTTCGAAAAATATGCAGAGAATCATATACTAACTTTTTATTATTAGGAAAAAAATGTGTAGTTACTGGGTCCTCTTCATAAAGAACGACTATGATCAGAAAATGCGCTGCTATAATAGGTATATAGTACAGGTTTCCCTTCCTATTCCAAATAACCTGAATATCTATTTGCTAGCTCTATCTGTAAAAGCAAGATAAATTAAAAAAGAACTGAAAATGTATGTTTTGAACTAATTTTAAATCTACTCCGATTTTTTAATATGTATGCATGTATGCTATAATGAACTTAGAAAATGATTGTGACATGTACACTGTATACCAGTTTGGCATGATCAATACGCAAGTTCTGTATGAATTTCAGGCTATCATTTTACATAGATAAATATTAATTATGCATTAGAATGTAAAGCGGAAAAAAACACGACATAATGCCGTAGCATAATCGTGCAATCAGCCAAGAGGGAAGTTACACGTCACATGTACATCTGAAAATGTGTACCTTCATGCTGTCGTATGCTTTCATAAACATTTTCAAGGAATGGGCATTGCATGATTGTAACTGGTCATTTTATCGCTGAAGACAGGTTGATTTAATGTCATAAAACGTTTTCAACAGGAAGAAAGTTGTAACATGTTGTGTGGGAAATGCATTTGGCGAAAATTACAGTACCCCTTAATGGGTGCCCCAAACGAGTTAAGGTATTTAAAACGGAATCTAATTGGATCAAATCATCTTTTATAGCGGATGTAGTTTATTTCCGACCTGCTATTGCTGATGGCTACAGAAGAGAATTGAACTAAAAATTGCTAGTCTTAAATACGTACGTTTTTAAACAAAAAATAACCTGCCTATATTTGCATAGGGTTGCAAATTGAAAACTGCTGGTATAGCCAAAGTAAAAGGGCGTTAGAACTTTAGTTGAAAAAATAATAAAAAAAAAGAATTAATTTTAGTTGCACGAAATCTGTGCCATCAGAGATATAAATAGGCAGATTTACAAAGACGCTAAAAACTTGGTTGCTGGCAATTAGAACTGAAAATGCCTTAATTAATATTACTCGTGGCAACAAAATAGGTAATTGTGCCTTGAATGAGAAGACCCTGCGGCTCTCCTTCAGTCTACTACTACACCGTACTCTTAAATTCTGGCTGCTTCAGGGGTTTCTTATGCACAAAGTTGATGCATTAAGTGGTAAAGAATTGTTCACGGTTATACCTTTATGTGGGCAAAATTGAACTGAAAAGATAATCGCAAATTTGTAGGATAACAAACCAAAAGGCTGCTCACCTAGCATGCACTGACAGGACCGTGAATTATCGCTTTTCAATGGATGCCCTAAAGGCAATTTGGTGTATAATTACGGACAACAATAACTGACAAAGTTGACGTGTTTTGCAAACCAACATTGCAATTTAGTCTTTAGTAATGAATCGTTACATGACGCCTAACTACAATCATTTTCCTGATATAACATAATTTCGATGTTTTGCCGTTTTACTGCACGGACATTGTAAGTCCACTTATTCAAATTGGCATACAATCTGTGCACCAACTTGTGGTTATACTAGTAACTACATAATGGAATTGCGATTGCGATTAACGATTTCTGTGGCGGTCTTAATTTAGGTCCCAACTTAACAATGCCTATACTGTATAAGTGATTCAGAACATGTAGGTAACACATTTTTTCAAGTGAGTGGACCTACGATATCTGTGCATTAAACCATCGATATCCACGTAGCTATTTTATTTTTAAGGCAATTAATTGAGCCAAACCATAACATGGAGCGAAAAAGGAAGATGTCGCTTTTGGCACTTATGTCCATAGATGTCGCTGTATGATGAAGAACCATCTTTCATAACGTGAGCTAAAAAGATAGGGACATACACTGTATAGACACCCTCGAATATGATATTGATCAGTGGCGCCCTCTGAATACAAAACGTGAGAGATGCTCAAGTTTAATCATAATCCGGTCTGTGGCGTAAACAAGTCTACTTATTGATTTATTTCAATCGCAGGGAATCGGGGTGAATATTAATGAAAACTCTATCAGACAGGTCAGGGGTGATATGAAGAAATTGTCGTTATCGGTATAACATTGGATGAACTTGACTGGGATTGTGTAGACTGCTGTTGCAAATAAAAATCTGGTACATTATAATTAATCAGAGCTTAATAAATCGTACGACATAAAATTAATGTCAACGCAACCATTTTATTCTTTCTTTCGTTCAAAAAGGGCTGATTGAGGTAGACGCTTTTATTAGAACACATGCGCGTCCCACTTGATAAAACATTTCAAAACTAGATTTCTTGAAACGATTTGGAGAACATTAGCGCAGAAATAGATTACAGCCTGTCCGGAAATGGTCACTCAATAGTTGTAGGTACTGATAATGTAGATGTAGTTCTCAACCATGATATCTCTTTAATTACTTTAGAAGAAATTAAAATTACCCATGATGCATGGGTACTAACGCTACATGTACATGAACGCACCATGGCTTAGGAAGAAAGCGTATGTAAAAGATGAGGTTGAAGTGTTTAGATTGTTTGGAACGTAAAAATACACAATATTGTATCGCAAATGCATACGTTGGTTAATTTTTTAAGTTTTACATTGCGAAACGTCTAATTAATGTAGCATCACATTGACCCCACTCACCTACACCTAAATATATACTGAAACATTTAACTGCGCCAAATTTAAACCGTCTTATCGCTACAAGCGCACCCTTTAGAAAACGAAAGGCAATACACGTAGAATTGAGCACACACTGATTTTCAATTTGTTCTAAATTCATATACATTTGATATGAATCTATTAATAACCTCATGCAAAAAATTACTAAACTTTTTAAAGGAAATGGATGAATGGTAGCAGATGCAGTTTCATGCATATCCCAACACAGATTTGCATGACGAAATCAATCCTTTATAATGAGGATGATCAAAATGCAGATTATTCATGTATTCTTTCCTCCGATACCAAGTATTTCAGTATATATTTCAGTTCAAAGATAGTGTTATAATCTAAGCATAATGGCAGACATGCTCACTTTTATCTCTTTGCCAAATGTATGTTTGTGAGATGATCAACAAAATGCTACAACATAGCCCATACAGTGTACATGTAAGGATATACAGAGTTCATTTAATACACTTTATGTCGAACATAAATGAAGCACATTATTGAAATGCACGTTTGAATATTGTAAAGCTTGGTTCATAGATCACGTTGCATGAATGAGCTAATTTTTGCACTTTGTTGCCCGTAAAACCTTTTTAAATTTAAGTCTTCAATTAACAAATTACCTTCAATACTAGGAAATTAATGTTCAATGTTTGTTATTCAACAAACGCTACATAGACATTTACATAGTAAAGTTATTCTTGATCGATGAATGAACTTCACGATTCAGATCCTGTATCCAACGTGATGCTGATTGCAATGACAGCAATGATATAAATTGTCAAAGTTATGCATTTGGATAGTTACCTTTTTTGTGAATGGCCTGCATTTAAGAGGATTAGGAAAATGCCAATCTATTTAAAATATTCAATGAAGAACAATGCCCCTTTCCAGTTACAGAAATGATAAAATGCTATGAATGTGAGAGAGTTTGAATAGTTGGAATAATTCAAAGACAACCGCAATTCACCGCTACACAACCACATCAAATAACGAAAACATCTTTTTTATTTTTGTGAAAACTTATCACGAGGAAAGACAATCTAGATTTTAGACAAAGTACGTGGTCATATCAAATTGAAGCGTGACATCTTGTAGAGCAATTCCCTCGGATGAACAGCCTGCACTATACAGGCGTGGTCAATGGGAAGTAAATCTTACCCCCATCCTCACTACTCTTCCTTTTTTCACATTATCTGATAACACAGAGGAGATGTTCCCCTCCTTCGCCTGAAGCCCATGAAGACTCACACTTCCTACATGTACATAGGACTTAATGCTCAAATTCTCCACAAATTCGTGTAAGGTGCTCTTAGCCTATATATTTTTTTAGGAGAAACCGTTAGACGTCCCACCTGGCCAACGAAAGCTCTCCTAGCCCAATTGCTTTCGTGCGTTTGCCCTCACAAACAAGAAGTACAACTTGCCGGTGAGAAAAAAAAGTGTAACAAGCAAGTAGAAAAGTGTAATGCAACAAAAACCACGAAATTGACATGGGTGGGGTATTTTTAAACGGTATATAAGGCAGGTTGAGGTGTGTTCAAGACATTCGAAAGCCAACTTCCAAACCATCAACAAGCTCTCTTCTTCAACTGTTCGCAACACATTCATAACAGTTTTATAAAGGAAATTCACCAGCAATGGCACGTTTGGTAAGCATTACTTCACTCTTATATTAATTGAAAATACTCATAGGATAAATTTCAATTGCTAATGCTTTGCTCAGCAACTCTTTAAACATTTAAATTTTAATTTTTTAACAAATTTTTTAACAATTAAAATCAATTAAAATCTCAAAGAAATTTTTCTAATTTCTGTCATCATGTACCTGTATATTGTATCACAAACTATCAATATATAAACGAATCAATTTGTGCATGCCAAAGCTCGATGTGGACAAAGAGAATCCATTGATATCCATTAGAGAAGCTGTTGCTATTTATTTATGCAAAACACCACTTAATTTTAATTAATGCCTCTGATGCAACACTGTTCACAAACACTGTACTAGCATCAATTAACTTTGCTCTCATCAATATTTCGATTCGAACACATAGCATATTTATTGATTATCTTTCCTAGTGTGCATAATTATGAAGCAAGGACTTTAAGATCACTTAAGTGTCGTTATGCTCATGAGGCACTGTTGCGATTGTCAATTGTCATTTGTCAACTAAGATCATTACAACTGGTCATGAACAACTTGCACTCATTTTTTACATATTCCTCAAGGCAAAGATTTAAGATCAAGAATTTAAATATCACGATCAGCTCAAAGCGTGCACCCCACCCACGCTTATTCGGTCATTATCAGTAGATCCAGTCTGCAAATGAGATCGTATATCACCGTTAGGTTAGAGTGACGAAGCATCATTCATTTTAAAATTTCATTAGAAAATATTCCTTTCCTGACGCCTTAAAAATGTACCCTACACACGCAACGTATTTTTATTTTTAAAAAAAAGTACATACCATTTCTTACACTAGAAGACAAAAGTAAAATTAAAACCACAATCAAAGGCAAAAACCTAAGCGTTCAAAAAATCTCACATTCTCGTTAGTGATGCGAGCAGTTTGAAAATCCCTATAAAACCGCTAAAAGCATTATTTGGAATACACGCAGATAAAAAAAAAATGAGACGAGCGTTAGATACGGATCATTTAGCAGCAAAAATACAAAAATAGAAGCAAAAACCTCCATTTGTATGCAAATACACGATAAAAAGAAACATCGGTTAAGCCTAGTGTCATTCTTCATGGTTCATATAAATTTAATTGAAGTACTAGGTGAGTGAGAATTTTCCTACAGACAACGCCTCCTTAGTTAGAAGTACAATACTCCCAGTATCATAGACAAATTCAAGTCTGGGACACGACACGCTGATCGCATTACCACTGCCCTACATTTTTGTTTATCACATCACAATGTCCCTTCATGCTTCACGATTGTACCTCCCTATATTACGAAAGAGTTAAGGCATTCCGTAATTAAAAAAGGTAAAAAACAAGTGGCCACAAAGGAAAGCAGGAAAAAAGGGATGGAGGAAGCGTTTTCCAGAAAACGTCCAAACAAAGATGGAATAAAATTATTTCTGGTAGCCCACCCACTTGGCAATATTAGCATAAAAGATTATCCCAAAAGTGAAGTTTATTTACCATTTTTGTCAACATGTCGATGACGGTGACGTCACAGATATGAAAAGGTTGTTAACCTTAATGATTGAACTGATGAGCAACAGACTCTTGCTTGGCCTATTTGTCGTAAGACAAGAAATGAAATCAACATGTTTATTACGTTATCAATGCACGCAATCGAGCTAATGTGGGACAAAATAAGATTAAGAAATTAAACTTAGAAAATTGGATTAAAATAGAAGTTATACGTGTCAAAATTAGATTCAACTTTCCTCAATACTGTAGACATTGGATTGCGATAGCATTCGTAATTACTTAGCAGATTCACTGAAATGTTCAAAAACATGGGAGTACTTTGACCATGCTTCAGCCATTTGCACATACAGTTGTACATTGCGCCATACATTCCATTTCTTAATACCGATTATGTAAAAAAATATATATCGCACCAGTCAAGCTTCGGATAATACAGCTAATATTTCTAATAGCATTTCTATTGCAGTAAATGACCGATGATTTTCAAATACAAGAACACATTGATTTCGCATTAACATCTTCACCACGAGAACTGATTCCCTCCAATTAGGTCAAAACAAATTAAATCTTATACTCCCAAACAGGCTGCAATTTATGACCAATACAGTTTGGGTAAGATTCCAAATTGGAATACTAATGTTCGGGACAGCGAATTAGTTTCAAACCTTATGAACATCCTCGATATTTAATTAACAGTAAACCTCCAATATAACCACACCGTTACTGCACCGCATTTCGCACACAGGACACACGTGTATCCTAATTTCGGACAAATAACTCAATCGAAATCAGTAGTTGAGTCATATCGCACCATCCAAGATGGTTCAATGCACACAACTAAGGGCGATACCCTACTTTCCAATTAATATCAATCGATTTCCAACGTTTTGTACCTCGATCCCCTCAATCTAATTATATCATCTCCACAAAATTCACCTCAGGTTCTGCAAAGGATGACGAATGCATGTCTCGAATCTAACATAATACAGCATGCTTTGGGCTGCAGGGTCAATGGCCAACACACCAGAGGACTTATTGTGTGTAGGGTTAAATTGGAAATGTCATTTTGTTAACAATACCCACTCCCAATTGCGTCTTTGCGCTGCACGGGATGACGAGGTAAAGATTACATCAATTTAAATGATTGGTAAATTCCCCTCAGTTTGTGGTTTGCTCTACTTAAAGCTAAATGACAAAGCAAATTTAAGCTTAGCTTCTAACCTCTACTATTTATGAAGTTCAAAAACGCTACTGTCAATGACAAAGGCGTTCAGAGGCACATGCAAAGATACCTCCAAAATTGAATAAACGTCGAGCTTACAACTTAATAGCCCTATAGCTGCTATAGCAATACAAGGTTATTTTTCTTTCTTTTTTAATAATAAGAATTTTATTAAAAATACTGAAAGCAGCCCGAAGTTAATCAACGAACTTGTATGTGCCACAAAGTCCTGCTGTATTCATCATGCATGTCATACAGGCCTCCATCATCAATTCATATAAAATGTACGATGTTATACAACGACATCAATCAGAATTTAGATTACATTATAAAGATTTGGTCACCATCTCATTCAAAAACTGCACCGTATTTGCACATTTCAGATTGGTTACAAGTGGCATCTTCGCGTCTCCCCATAGTTTACCATGTCTTGACCACACACTTTTGCTTTAAATTTCAGATTCTGTCAACGTGTGCCGTCTTGGGCTTCATCGGCATTGCTCTTGCATATGGAGGAGACAACAAAGTCAAAAGCAGCGGTTATGGCAAAGGTGGTGGAGGCTACGGAGGAGGAGGCTATGGCGGTGGTGACTACGGAGGTGGCTATGGCGGCATGAGCTACGGTGGTGGTCATGGTGGCTATGGAGGTGGCGGCTATGGCAAAGGAGGCGGCGGATATGGAGGTGGAGGCTACGGCGGTGGCGGATATGGAGGTGGAGGCTATGGCAAAGGAGGCGGCGGATATGGAGGTGGAGGCTACGGCGGTGGCGGATATGGAGGTGGAGGCTATGGCGGAGGTGGCTATGGAGGCATGAGCTACGGAGGTGGTCATGGTGGCTATGGAGGTGGCGGCTATGGCAAAGGAGGCTACGGCGGTGGCGGCTACGGAGGTGGAGGCTACGGCGGTGGCGGCTATGGCAAGGGAGGCTACGGCGGCGGTGGATACGGCGGTGATGGATATGGCAAGGGAGGCTACGGCGGCGGCGGCTATGGTGGAATGAGCTACGGAGGAGGACATGGAGGCTACGGCGGTGGTGGCTATGGAGGTGGCGGCTATGGCAAGGGAGGCTACGGCGGTGGCGGCTATGGTGGAATGAGCTACGGAGGCGGACATGGAGGCTACGGCGGTGGTGGCTATGGAGGTGGCGGCTATGGCAAGGGAGGCTACGGCGGCGGTGGATACGGCGGCGGCGACGGCTATGGCAAGGGAGGCTACGGCGGTGGATACGGCGGCGGCGACGGCTATGGCAAGGGAGGCTACGGCGGTGGTGGCTATGGAGGTGGTCACGGAGGCTATGGCGGTGGTGGATATGGAGGCGGCGGCTATGGCAAAGGAGGCTACGGCGGTGGCGGATATGGAGGCGGCGGCTATGGCAAGGGAGGCTACGGCGGTGGATACGGAGGCGATGACTATGGCAAGGGAGGTTATGGCGGTGGATATGGAGGTGGTCATGGAGGCTATGGCGGTGGCGGATATGGCAAGGGTGGCTATGGAGGTGGACATGGCGGCTATGGCGGCGGCGGATATGGAGGTGGCCATGGAGGCTATGGCGGCGGCGGATATGGAGGTGGTGGATATGGCAAAGGAGGTTATGGAGGCGGTGGTTATGGCGGTGGCGGCTATGGCGGTGGCAAAGGCTATGGTGGATATTAAAGATTCTCCAAAGAGCATATTTTGAAACCTGTCGACAGCTCCTCCGACTGTTTTTAGTCAATTTAGTCGAAATTGTTTCACATCGTCTTTCTGTCTGTCCTATCATTTCATTCCTTATTTCGTTTCATGCCAAAATGGTCATACTCCATTCACTCATCACTCCGCACTCTTTATACTTAAATGTCGATATGCAGGTGATACATCATTGATCTTGATGTACGTGTAAATACCATGTTTCCTGAAGAATTGTAATAAAGCTCATTTTCTATTTATAATTACTTTGTTCGCCTATTTTTTTACTGACAATGCGTAATGATTAATTTTTAAAAAAAACTGAGTTTTAGAAAAACTCATTTTCAACACGCGCTGGTTTACTAGGACTGAACGAAAGGTTGGTTCATTGACCAGACGTGGATATGAAGATAAAGTGAGGTTACAAGTAGTTAGTGTTAATTAATGTTAACCTGGCTTAAACACGTAGGTTCATTGAGACCATTCAGCAGACATTGAAACACCCATGCAGCGATTAATTAACGTGCTAAAATTCTCCAAATGTCTCGATATACGTAATGGATTTATCCAAATTTTCCTACAGACATTAATTATATCTAAAAGGAAATTCAGATAAATCCATTATGTATTTCCAACAACAGGTTTGTGAACCCGCTTAACAAGCAATAATAAATCTAAAATAAATGTTACAATCTCGAAGTTAGTTGCTTTTTTTCTCTGAAAATATGATTAAGGAATAAAAACGTGCCAGTTCATTGCCTATTATTATCAACGAGATTTTACTCTAGATTTATACGAAATGTACATGTACACTACTGTATGAGTTTATTTTGCAGATACCACCTAAGACATATTTTAAAATGCTTACAAATGATTGTTTGTAACCGTCTAAAAGTCACTGGGATGTTTGTAAATTAACAAGGGATCATCAATATTAATCCAATTGTTCTATACAAATTCTGATTTCTGTTTGACAATATCCAATATTTGTGTTGTCTTAAAACAGTACCCGTCCTTCAGTCTGCTTTATCATTTCTGTCAACAAATCTTGATCATTCATCATGAAACGCGCACGGTAAGGATTATTGAACTTGCATCATTCAGTTGTTTCACTCTCGAAAATTTGCAAATTATTGTTGATTAATTAATATTTTCAGCACTATAATATAATGTAACACGCAGAGCGGCAGAACACGAACCGTTCCATACTAAAAAAACAAACCACACGTACGGGTAGTTGCATAGTTGGTTATATGAATGAACTGAATTGCACCAGGAAATATTTCAAATGGTTTTATCAACTCAATACATGTAATTACTACGCTGGTATTTACAGTTGATTAATTTAGACTTATAGGGTAGCTTTGGTTCCAAAAAACGTAATACTTAATTGTTTTCAATGCAGCTAACCTGCATTATACTCTTTATCATACTCATTATAAATTTTGAGCAATTTAAATAATTTCCTTAGCAGATAGAGTAACAATCAATATGCTGTTATAATAAATCTACTATAATTTGTCTTGAAAAATTTTCTATGGTTCGATCTGCTAACTGGCAAGCCCTTACATTGTTTCTTGCAATACGTAAAAGAATATAAGTTTTATTTTGCGAAAATGTAGCTTTAACATACTTTTTGCACTGCCAATATAATAATTGCCTGCTGGTTATAAGCTTAGTTGTGTTACTTGCATGTGGAAAAAATGTGAGCGAATTATTAGACTTTCATGCAGTATTGAAAAAAAACAACGCAGATTTACGCACCGCTAGAATATGAGCGGCAAATTCAAAATCCGGACTGACAAAGCCATGGAATATACAGTAATGATTACATAATAATACATAAGTGTATGTGACTGACTGATTTATTGTAAGCTATTAAACTGGGGAATTCCCTTAGGTTTTCCCAATGGCACTTTAGAATTTTGAGGAGTATTCCAATTGAATTTTTAAAGTTTCAGGTTCTTAAAAAACAAAATTTTTCTAACAAGCAGTTAGCCATAAATTTCAAACTGTCTAAAAGAATATAAGTTTGTAATCGTAAGTCACGATTTAAACTTTCTCGTCTGCCCGGTCATCATTATGTTCTCCTATAAACCGTAGTTATATGTCAAAGGTAAAGGAAAATAATATATGTAGCAAAAATAACATGAATTTAAGCACGTATCTTTTTTACAGGTGATGTAAATGAGGAAATTTCGCAATTAACCAATATGCTTTTGTGTAGAGGAACAACTCAAATCCGGGATGATCAACGAATACATCAAGCAGGGATTTCACTGAAGAAAGTACCACGTGATTCACTAGCTCGGCCTCTAACATTGTTTTTAACTTTCAAAGAAAATTCTAAAAAATTAATGTAAAATTTCCCAAAGAAATGTAGTAGGACGAACATAAAAAAAGTAAAAAAAGTGATGCGTCCAAGGGCAAACCACTTTTCAAGCAGCATATAAAAGGATGCAATTCAGGTAGTTGAAGATTAGCACCAAAAGAGTTGGTCAAGTGCCTTCTTCACAGCTAACCATATACTCGGAGAAAAATGGCACACTTGGTGAGTACTCTTTCATGATTTGAAGTTAGTTATATCAGTAATATCAATCATGAAAATTTGTAAGTGCACGCAGTAACGGAAGCTAAATTTGGCAATGATCATAAATCCAAAAGCGGATCTATTGGCATCCATTAAACATTTTGAATCTAACATGTAGTGCAATGGGTAATCTGATAAATAATCGTAATCGTTACACACGTTATTGGTCTAGATTGACATGCTGGAGCACAATCATTGCGTGGACAATAAAATAGCAGCAAATAATGTTGGACAAAGCTTATATAAATACACTTTATATAAGCTAGTTAGTTCTGAAATTAAAATTTATTATGCGTGTTTTTAAAATCAAAATGCTGTTATTTATATTTACATCAGATACGGAATAATTGTTCCCTTTTCCCATTTAGATAAAAACACAAGTTACACTATAAAATGGTGTAAACTTGTTGCACGAGATAAGTCATTCCTAAATTGTTTCTGGTTTGATATTCTGACAGAACTTAATTAGGCACTTAAAAAGTTATGATTGTGTAATTGGCCATATAAAACGGGGAGATTCGTAGAGCGAGAGAGTTAAACCGAAGCACTAAAACGAAGCACTACAATTGTGCATTGTATTATCAGGAAAACTGATCGAATCTTATTTAGTAGTAACATATTAGATTTTAGTGAGGACAGTGACTGATCACTTTCATCCTAGTATAAAGTGACCTCGTAGGCTGTCCACGAACTTACTCCGGTGTTTGAAAGTGTTATACTCTGGAACAAAATGGAATTTGGAAAATCGGTTTAATGTAAATGACAGGGCAACCCAACAATTAAGTTATGTCCTGCGTGTAGTGATGGCAGTTGTACAAAGGTGTTGAACTTTGGTAACACTTGTTGAGTTGCCTGCCAGGTGCATCAAGCAGTATCTCGCAATTCCTTTTTGTTCCACTTGCAAACCCCGGAGTAACTTTGAGCACTCCTAACTAACTTTAGAGCATAGTTACAGTATATCCTTATCAATTTACACTTATTGAGATGCCTGCCAGGTACATCAAGCAGTTTCTCGCAATTCCTTTTTGTTCCACTTGCAAACCCCGGAGTAACTTTGAGCACTCCTAACTAACTTTAGAGCATAGTTATAGTATATCCTTATCAATTTACACTTCTTGAGTTGCCTGCCAGGTACATCAAGCAGTTTCTCGCAATTCCTTTTTGTTCCTATTGCAAACCCCGGAGTAACTTTGAGCACTCCTAACTAACTTTAGAGCATAGTTATAGTGTATCCTTATCAATTTCTTAGCTTCTATCAATGTGCCTGCTTGCGAGCATATTGATTGTCTTCGTTGGCTGCGAAGCCATTCCTGATCCAGGCCATGGTGGCTACAAGGGCAAAGGAAGAGGCATTTTCAGCGGTGGATTCAGCTTCGGAGGCAGCATCAGTGGTTACAAGAGCAAAGGATTTGGCGGTGGCTACAGCGGGGGCGGAGGTGGTCGTGGTGGAAAATACAGCGGTGGTCACAGCGGAGGTGGTGGACATAGCGGAGGAGGCTATGGGGGTGGTGGTGGCGGCGGCTATGGAGGAGGCTACGGCGGCGGTGGACACAGTGGCGGTGGTGGATATAAAGGAGACCATGGAGGTGGTCACGGAAACTACGGAGGAGGCCACAGCGGCGGAGGTGGCTACGGCGGCGGTGGACACGGTGGTGGAGGTGGCTACAAAGGTGGTCATGGAGGCGGAAGTCACGGAAGCTACGAGGGAGGTCATGGCGGCTACAGTGGGGGTGGACATGGTGGCGGTAACAAAGGTGGTTACGGTGGAGGCAAAGGCGGTGGCTACGGAGGAGGTTATGGAGGAGGTTACGGCAGCGGCGGTGGTGGTGGTGGCGGTGGCGGCGGCGGTGGTGGTGGAGGCGGTGGAGGAGGCTACGGTTTTGGATATGGCGGAGGATATGGCGGTGGGAAAGGGAAAGGTGGGTGGTAGGGAAATCACAAATATTGCTACAATCGTCATTAACTTCTGTAAAAGAGATTGTCGCAAAGAATTGTTATTAGTGAACATATTGCACCCTGGCAAGAACAATGAAATACTGCTCTATTGATGCAACTAAAGAAATGTTAATTTTATACTCAGGAGAGTCAAGTTTGTAAATCATTGTGTCACAAGTGACATACCAGCAAATCCTCAAGGAACTATGGTTCCATGAGAATTGAGAATAATCCTTAAATCGGAAATTTACAACTTTGAGTTGTGTAACTGTCAACTTGCGTGGTATGTAAAAAAATAAATTACAAGTAATCAATTTATATGATGCATATCGTTGGCCTCCATGAGTTAAGTCATATCAACCTCCAAAGTGAACCGACCAAAAGGCATTTATGTCTTTTTCCGTGCCAGTTTCATAATTTTTTAATTCATTGTTGAATAAATACCACTATTTTTAGTCGTGTAACTGTTCTCGACAGGGTGCGACATGTAATACTTGGACATTTTGGAACTCAATTGTCTTTATGTTTTAAGAAGAACGAAATGCCTCCTCCGCTGCATTCCGTCCCTGTTGATTTTATATGAACTATCATGTTTTTGTTCTTTATGATTTAAATAAAGGATTTAACTGCGCCCATGCATTGTTCTGTGTCAAGAAATATGAGACATGCAACGGTGCGCTGCATGCCATTATCTGCAAATATGAATCATAATGACATGGATATTATAACTGCATTTCAGCACACTCATTTCTGCCTTATGGTTATTCATGAAAATATAGATAAGAATTGTTAAGTACCCCATACATGTATAATACTGCGTTTAAGAGTTAAACAAAACAATGATGAATTTATCAGTGTTAATTCATATTTTATCACAGAAGCAGCATTTTGAAGATTGAAAATGATCATAATATAATTATACTTTTTCGATTTAACAAAGTGTGATTTTTGTTCCTGTTTTCATTATTTGAACCACCTTCAGTTCCTCGTTATTGAAGTACCGATATAAAATGTCAATACTTTATGAGTTTGATTTGTTTGTCATAATAAATACAATTTAATTGGAAATTGAAGTTTCAGTTTGTGTACGATTTTTATTCCGCGTGCTGCAATATTTGTTACTGGAGCAAATATACTTTTGCAGGAAGAAATGGAATCACGAAAATGCAATTGCAGCTTAGTGCGTCATTGAAGGAAATGCATGGTATTGTAGTTGATATAATAATAAACATGATGGGAACAATCTTATGTCATGCTTGAATTCACTAACTGTAACAGACAAACAGCATTTCCATTGGCCTAAATTGTCGCTTTCTATCGTTCAGTAACCAAACGTCTCACATTTTATTATCTACTGTTACTTTTATAATTTAGGCATCGATAATTGTTGCTTAAAATATGTGTGGACATAAAATGTAAAGGAAATAACATTTCCGTACATTTTGTTCTATGTTGAAACAGTTTTCGAGCAACAATATGGCGCTACCTGTAGGGTACAGTATAATGTAGGCCTCTTTAAAATTATGCAATTAAAATGCATCAGTGGCTTAAGTAGCAATTTACTTGCTTACTTGCTCAGCAATAAGCAATTGCAATCAGCCTTTCATTTAACCATGCACATCAATTGTAAACACTCAAATCGTAAATTTAAAAACTATCTTCGATTGTTAGATAGTTGATTAGCAATGATAAACACTCTTTTATCGAACAGAGTAGATACATATAGCTGCAGGCAGCCACGTTTCACAGTTAGCTAAAGATAAACGTTCATCGAAACTTAGTTGAAAGATAATGTATCGTCTATATTCAATTACATAACGAGGCTACCAATAATTAAAAAGTAACTAAATATTAAGTACGTTTCATCACTCAATGTTGGCATCATAATAACATAAACATGCAGACAGTTTGCACTAGTTTAAATAGTTTTATCAGAACAATTAATCAATAGATTGTGGTTAGCAGAGCTACCAATTTTGCATTATTGCCAAGCTATGCCAATAAACTTTAGTCAGGAATCGGTAAAATATATGGTTTAAAATAGTTAGTTAACGGAGCGAAAGAGTTACATGTACGATATTAAGTTTCCAAATGAAGATCTGTTAGCAACCTGTACCGATTTAAGAGAATATTAGTTTAGGCAGGTTCCACTGTACACAATGCAAGAAAACTTTCCAGAGTTGGCCGAAGGTTTTGCTTCCCAAATTGGGTATTTCCCAAAAAAGTTGTTATCGGTGAGCTTGCCCATCCGTGATTTTCTCCCAGCCAAGAAAACCGTGATATGAATCAAAAACGTGAAAATATTTTATAGCTCGCACACAGATATCGTCCCTGACATTAACAAGTTTCGACAATCTTAAACGCTACGTAAGATATGGTTCTGATAATATTTCAGAAGCACTGTAACGACCTTCGCGTTTTCGGAAAACCCATCATGTTGCATGCCATGATCAGGATATTTATTGTTTAAAACCAGTGACCTGGAGCAGTAGTCGTGAAAATTGGCTATGCTAGAATTACTCCACTTTTCCTGCACCAATAATGATGTTGCTAATTTGCCATAACCACGGTCCATACAATTGTCTGAAATTAAATTGGTACGTTTGACGTACATGTGTACAATGTATAGTTGCGTAGAATTAGATTACCCAAGATAGGCTTCAAAGGTTAGAAATAAAATCAAATACATGTACATGTACATGTATCTGAAATGGACCAAACAAGCAGTCCCCTTGCGGAAAAGTCCAAAGGATCAGGAACGCCGACAGTTAGCCAATATACATGTACCTGTACATATTTGTGAAGAATTTTATTGCTCATTTTAGAAATAAAGTAAGCATTTAGAAAGATAAGAAAATGTTTTTTCAGAAGTATATTTTCTTGAGAACCTCCTACCCTGTGTGGACGTGAATAGAACATCGTCACGTGAATTACATTGCTTCCCGCCAATATGAAAACGCGGTCAAATTCATAGATCTACATGTACATCGTAACAAACACATTTCATTTGCTCACCCAACGCTTAAATAAAGCTAAATACGTGTATCAACGTAGGGGCCGGACACTACACGTACATGTATACAGCAAACCAACTGACCATAAATCAATTTAGTGTATTTACAATATTGGGGCATACGATAGTCATTCTGTATGATAACTACATGTACATGTGGATTTGCTCGACAAATTTGGAATTATATCAGCTAGCATACCTGTACATGTATATTTATGTTGCTAGACTATATCGGTACGAGCAAAACGCCAAATAAAAATTCTCATTACCGTGAACTCCGGAAAAGGGCCGCCATGTTGTTCCACGCCAGTAGGCCTAATTTATTCGGTTTGCTTTCCCAATATTCTGCATGCTGCCCGGCAGCTGCTTGATCAAACACAAACAGGAAATACCGTCGGCGCCCCCTGGCGGTGACTTCCGATCATTAGAAAAATGTTGGAAACCAGCAAACGAAATTGCGAACAAATTATACTCGGCGACCAAATTACCGAAGGAATTCAAACATGAAAGACCGATGGAGCTTAGTGTCTTAGTCGTATAGTAGAACCTGTCTAAAGGCATACTCTTGGGACTGGTGCAATGTATGCCTTTAGACAGGATATGCTTTCAGACATGCTACATATAATGTATACTGCAGTAAAATGGGGAATTTTCCTTTTCAATATACATTATAATGAGCTATTGGGCACAATTTTTACTACACAACACATTGCCTTGCATCTACACTGTACCTGCTTGCTGCATTTGGTTCATGTAGTTATTTTAGAGGTCTACAGAACATGTACTGTAACATCAGAAAAACTGCCCCCTAACAAGATGGCCTATGTCGATTCATTCCATTAGGGCTGATTCCCTGCGTAAATTGTGGTAATTACCATACAGATGGTTGGAGATGAAAATTCGACAAAAAAAATTAGCGGCACTTTCTGTTCGAATTATAGTTGAGAGAAAGTGTAATTGAGCGTTATTCCTATCAACATTTAGAAAGCAATTATACCTTTTCTTTAATTTGCATTACGAGGCAGAAAACAAATGTTGTTTTAAAAAGTACCTATTGTTTCAACATAAAATTGAATGGTGGAATATTATTTATTGTCTTACCTGCTTAACGAGGATTCTTTGGTAAAAATGGTTGCATTCAGGGGTAGGTTGCTCCAAACTATCCACACACCAACTCAATAGAAGAAGCACTGCGTTAACTCCAGCACGAATAATAACGTTCATTAGCTAAGGTCATGACTCTGAACTTTGATATCCGCCATGTACAGGTAGTCTTCTAGCACGCTGCCATAACATAAAAGGAACACGTCAGGATTAAGGCAGGTCCAACTGCTGTATAGAGTGCCCCATGGACCATGGTCCATGCAAATCTATTTAAACAGAGGGCGACCTAAACGGAATTTTGCTTTGCTATCGTTCAAGGTCATTGTGTTACCTTTATACGCTATGGTATTTTGATTCATCCTTTCACATTCGACGAAAGCGCATTTGCAATCCCATAATCCTACTTTCTCATTATGTCGGGGTCAAATAGTGCACAACAATATGCATAAAATTGCAGCATTGATCTTTTCAGTGAGGGGTGTACGAGCGTATTCCAAGTCTATATTTGATAATGTTCTTAACAGCTCAGTTAAATAGTTAAAATTATCATATGCATGTACATGTACACTGTACATGTACGTTTCATGTACATTACATGTACACTGTATACCTCATGACCTCATCAATTCAGAATTACAATTTCAAATTCGGTTTTTACACGTACTGTATAAAATACCATGCTATGATACTTTGTTGTAAAGTCTGAAGAAAATTGTTGGTATGGATTTGGGGATTTCCGTGCACCCACTAGGAAATTTTATAAAAGATATCGTTGGGGACTGTATAATGTGTTTTTGATCCGCACATAATATTTAACCTCCAAATGTGAAGGTTGCAACAGAATTGATCTGGCTGACACATTTCACCATACAGTGTATAAAAACATGGTTTAAACTATTAAGGCCAGTGATTAAAATAAACGATTCAATGTATTCGGAATGATATTTATTATTTTTTTTCTTAAAGTCCATAATATAAATGTTACTTTTTTAAAATACATTTACGATAAAATGAACACACATTTGTATACGAGCGTATCAACATATCAAATGACAATCCGATTTTCATTAAAAGCAATCCGACTGGACAACTTTAACGCGCTCTGGCAATACTCAGATAAAACATGGAAAACGATTCGCAATAAAAATGAGGGGCTACATGAATTCCAACAAAAATTAGCTGCTATAAGTTACACAAAATAACCAGATGATATAAACACGGAATAAAAACATTGAGATCTGATTTGTCTACGCGACCTACAGTACATGTATGAGGCAGAAATTATACATACTGAGGACGCAGTGACCTGAAGTTGTCATGTTTTATTCAGTATTTGGATACTCTCAAGAAATCAACAACATCTTTTTGAGAAGACATGCAGCACGTTTGGATGAGCGAAAGTATTCTACGTAATTTATAATGTATATCAAACGAAATGCAAATGAATTTTCCACGAAGGGCTGACTCTGTAATTCGGCTAAATGAAATGCATGTCCTGCACATTCTCATAATAATCGATATAATGGCGGTATTTCCAGATACGTGTATGTCAATGAAACATGGGCGACCAACTAATTTAATGTGTGCCTGCTTGAATTTAGACTTTGGATATCAATGTTATTAAAATATAAATATATTGGTGACCCGCACCATTTTTAATTTCCTCATGGTTGTGTAAGCAAAAGCAAACACTTCCAGATGGAGAAAAAATGATATCGTCCTTAGAAAAAAAGATTGTGCAACACTATAATTCGTCTTAATACGTTGATAGACTGAAGTTGCACGATTTACAGTGGTCGCGATGACCAACACAGATGGTCGAATTCGCACGGGTGACAATCCCTCTACAGACAATTCCTAAATGCAACGAATAACTCGCCCTAAATCACAACAAACGTCTTGTAAAAGATTGTGATTGGCTGCCATCATTTCTGAATTCTTGAAAAGTACGAATGCCAAATGTCAGGGGGCCTGAAAAAGCCTGGTATTGTGAGGGGAAATACTGCCGTTATTCAAACTCTACCTTTTGTAACGGACAAATGGAATTGGCTTACAGATCGTGAAAATCTAAATATTTGCCTAATCTAAAGCGACCTTTCGTAATGATGAAACACAATCGAGCCTCGGTCTCATATCATACCATGCATTGAGCACAAGTTTCAGATTCTTGCTGGAAGGAAATCCCCATACATCAAGTTCACAGAATGGTGCTACTGAACTACTTCATCAATATTCAGTTTAAATTTTCTGTATATTCTTCCTCACTCTGTTCTTTTAATTCGCAAAATTCAGCGCAACGTTCGGTCAAGGCATGCAAGCAAGCAAGGGTAATTTGGGCAGAAAAAGACAAACAGGCTGGTTTAATGCACGATGACATACAAAAAAACTGAATGCACAGCATCCTCTACGTTATAAATGATAAATAAGAAAAAGAATATTTTCAATTAGCTGCACGAGTTATAGGGCCTAAGTGTATATGTCTAGGAAACACAGGACACTGGTGTTAAATGAACGTTGTGCATTTATTTGTCGCAATACTCGATACATTACGATACTCAATATTAATTGATTTGGTTGTCTTACTTGACCAGATTCCAACATTCACTTTCAGCACTTAGCATACAATTGCAATTCATGAAGGTGTCTACATTGCAACTAATCAGAGTCAAACGCTTAATTTCTCTTAAGCTGTATAATTAAAGTTTTTCAACAATGGTACACCATTATAAAACTCCCACAGGTACACATGGGAACAAGGAAAAATTCTCAATATAAAAATAATCTATGAAATAATAACTGGAATGATTAATGGCTTTTATAAGGTGTACACTGTAGAACATGTAGATGATATTTCATTTTTAAAAACTAAAGCAAGGAATGATCGTGAATTTTTTTTGAGAACTGCCATTGAACAAAGAAATTGTTAGTATCAATAAATGATTCTCAGCCATGTCCCGTTATGAATCTCTATTGACATAACCAATTTTGTGAAAATGCTAACGTGCTATAAGTGATTGCTCGCGATTAGGGGCAAGTTATCGATATCCGACAGGGCAGTTTAAAGCTACTATTCACATTCAGCATGTCTTTCAAATGGCTTTAATATGCCAACATACGACCTTTAACATTAAATTGTACATATGCCATAGAAAATAACACCAATAATTAATTAATAACTTAATTTCATTTATTTTTTGCTTTTCATTAAGTTCGAGCACATTAAACCAGCCTTTGACATTTCGAACCCCTGTTCTTAAAAACACGTCATTACCTAGTTTTCTTTACTACACATAATCTAAGTTTACCGCCATTGAACTCGTACAGAATGTCACAACACGCAAAAATAGGAACTTGGAAATATGATTGTATTCTGGTGCCTAAGCAAGAAAGAAGGGAGTATAATATCATAGCGGTATTTCTAATGGAACGTATACGCGAGTACATTCAAACGTTTTGACCACTATGGAGAACATTCTAGAAAAAATACAGAGAAATTCCAACTGAACACCTCGTTGGCCGGATTACAGAGCGTTTCGGCAAATAAAAAAATAACACGTTTTATAATACCAGACGCGCTCGTTTCCTTAACTTACTTTGCCAGTGCTTTTTGTTAAGAACATTTTATAAGAAAACGACCCTGATTTTAAATTTAGGAAAATGCTAGATCCTGGAAGTCATTCGCCATGCCTTGACTGGATGAGATGCGGTTTGGAGGATTTGAGCAATAGGTGACTAAGACATCGTAATCGCAGCTCTTGATGCAACATTCGTCAATGATACCTCTGGCTTTTCGTAGAAATGTAGCTCGTTTAACCAACAGGGAAATGGGCGAATTGTGTCCCAGATAGGGTCGTTCCAGAGCGTTGGAAGGTTGCGCATTATTTGAAAATTCGTACGAATCTGAAATACACAACAGAGCAATTTTATAGACGAATTTGATTATAAAGCTGCTTCTCTTTTGAAGAGCCTAAGATATAAAAATAAATACTAAAATGTGTAATGATGGGGAAACCTTAGCAAAAACGCACCTGCATCGTATCTTTTGTTATAATGCGAACGACAAACAAGTTCCATTGTCGATACTAAGTTACTGCCGCAAAATATGCCGTTGCCGATCTGGACCGAGGCAACTCCTTGACTTGTGTAAAAAACAAAGCCACAAACACAGGCAAACAATACCACTTGTAAACTAAAGCAGGACAGTTTCATCTGAAAATTAAAACAATATAACAATTAGATTAGATGCAGCTTTTATAATCATGTTGTGTTTGAAGTTATAAATTCGCCTTAATTTAAAAACCTGGCCTAGAAAATTACATATGCAATATAATAATAGTTGCTATAAAGTACACGCCTATGCCAATAAAAGACAAAGTGCTTTTACACACATACACGTGTATATAAGCACACGATGTTTGTCGAAGAGTAAAAGTAATTATTCTTGGTGCAAGAATAAGCTAGCACTGCATTCGCTGATTTGAAGTAATACTAACGCATCGCACCAAATCAATTTTCAGTGGAGGATTTAAAAAAAAAATTCTTTAATAAAATGGAGTTCCAGAGGCCTTTGGGCCATCTTGTGTTCATTTCAAATGGCGGGATATGAGTTCTCACTTTCATCACACGAGCCATACATCTGATTTCCATCAAATTTATTGGAAATGCCAGGCCTCACATGAATGTCTATGCCGTGATTTAAATTTTATCACACATTCACCTGCGAGGATTGTTCAAAAAACTCAAACGTAAAGTATGAGTGTTCTATAAAACGTGTTGATACACCGATGCAATCACACCAAATTTAAAGTATTGTTTTAGCAAATGGAAGTTGACCATAGCACATCATTCACATTATCATTTCATAATGTAACAATGAAAAGAGATGCAGAAAATAGCATGCATATTCTACACGTATAACTGAAAGTATACATGAAATACATTGTTTGGGCGAACTTGCATTTGCCACCCTTCACAATATGGTATTATGTTTGTGAATAATAAAATCAAACTTCTATAGTGAATGCAGACATTAAAAGATTTTCTACGGGATTTGCGTTGAATGCTGCCCAAAGGACATCTGATATAGTTCGCAAGTGCTAAAACTTGCGCTGCTGATTTATACCGTGTTGAATTTCCTTTTTGCATTTATTCCTGTGACTATTGCATTAACATTTTCTATTCATAATCAAATGTAAACACTTGACTGGGTCTATAGATATACGTGCGAGGATGATCATTATATTGCGCTTGCATTTCTTCCCGAAACCCAATTCGTGGCAATATTTTTATCTGCCTCGACCATATTACAAAGCGGGATCTGAAGGTGTTATGAAATAAAACTCAGGTGGATTTTACCAATCATTTTCGCGTTTCTCAAGTAAAGCTAGGATGGCACGCAGATGCAACCTCATTTTCATGGCTTATGTCACGCAAATCCAACGTTGAGGAAATTAAAAAAAATACTGAAGTGAGAGCGTAGCTTTAATTATCAGTAAAATTACGAAATAAGTTTTGCGTAAGTTTTGTAAATAGTTTCTCTTATTAAAAAGCAATGATTAAATATTCTTCCCAATTTCTAGGCTACTCCAATTGTAATTCAAAGTGGTGACATGAAGTAATTGTATCGATTAGTAACTACAATGTGATGTTTTCATTAAAGTATGAAAGGGCATCTTACCTTTATTTGTTATGTCATGAAGTTTAACTAATTGATGCTTATTATCATTACAGAGCAATACGTGGAAAGATGACGGAGACAAGTTTTACTAAATGTTAAAGAACTTGAGATGGCCAAGAGTTTTTCCAAATAAAAATTCTATTTAATTAGAAATTTAAACAGATCTATGGCGTCAGAGCCGTTTCTTGCTCTTTATTAGGTGATATAATAAGCTTATTTTCCCATGCTAAAAATAGAACTAGGAACTGTATACACTTTGTTTGAAAGTGCAGATCACTGTAAGATTACCAACAAAAGTCCATTCGCCCCCTCGAAATATAATATAACAAGGCGATTTAAAATAACCATTTCGTAGAAGAATCAAATTACGAGTTCTATACAATGCCTGTGGACTTCAGTTCGTCCAACAAACGAGAAACTTAGACAACTATTAAAAATAGAATATACAAAACATAACATAAGTATAAAAGCAAGTATTACAGTTAATTTTGGAGTTGATGCTAACAATTTCAGATTCAATTCTATTCTAGTGCCTATAAATAATAGGAAAACTTTATACTACATCCTTATATTTTAAATGTCTCAAAAGTACAATTCCACTAATTTACTTACATTAATTATTTACAGTGCTGCTCTAGAGGTTCCATATAGCACCTTCACAGACTTTAAAACATTAAAACTAATTTCAAATGGCACTATTGTAATCTCACCATGAAGAGATACTGTAGGTTCAATCCAACCCCATGGAATCTTTCAGGCACCTAGCTCTTTGTTACGAGTGTACATTACATCAAGTACGATTGGCTAATTTACAAATAATAATCGATATCTAAATGGAGGGTGTTTACTTATTGTCAGCTTTCTTTCGAATTTTAATATAACATTCAAAATGATGTTTGATCAGCGGAAATACTATCTTCGGAAAGACAAAAACAACGTGCGATGAAACCTGGAGAAAGCCAATTCACGTACTGTACATGTACACAAGAGATAACAATATGCAACCCAAAAAAGTCTTATTCACTCGTAGCAACGTTTCAAGGGAAATTAAAACTGCATCTGTGCAGTTCAGCGAGCATTATAGGATAGAAGTCTGAGCAAACACGTTTCAGCCAACTATTTCAAATTCAACGCCATGAAGTGAAAAACAAACTGCAGTGTGCACCTATGCTATACATCACAGCCCAATAAAAATCAATCTTTTCTTACGAATGGCTTAGCTTTTTCCAATTTAAAAAACACGTCTTATTAATAGCGACATGTGTTGACCTATTAAGACTTAATAAAAAGCACGAATATTGAGAATAAAGCTGAAGTCGCCCATGTAATGTGTCTATAATTTCATCATTTAGAGAATATACATTTGAACTCTGTCGAATTCTTCTTTAAATGAAATTTTAACCATGAATGTTTTGGAAAGCACATATAGAAATTTTCAATGATTGGAGATAAAAGCGAAATTGAGGTCGTTTTGCTCAACCTTGGTCCTGTATTTTATATCGCCAGTGTTGTATATTCTGCCCTTTAAATTTGAAGTGAAGTTTGAAGAATTATTATGGTTTTATAACTACTAATTCTCAATTTCGAGCAACGATAAGAAGCCTTTTTTTTGGCCCACTTACATAACCGTAGCGAGGTCTATGAATGCTTCGTTATTTATAGATTTCTCAAATTATAAATATAGTGCACATTATCGTGTCATGTATTCGCTTTCAATTGTAAAGCAAGCATTGACATTTGTAATCTATCACCCTTTCATAAAGACTCTTGATGGAAATTGCTGAGTAAGTGTGAACACAGGTTTTGAATGGCAAGCATGAGTAATGTGAACCACATATTGGTTATAATGAAGATCAAATTAAATAGACTATCAAACAAGGCAGTCGATCTTGTAGAAATGCAAGAAACAGGGTTACAGACTATCAGTTCAGTTTTTCGACAGCAAGGTCATAGTCTTTATGACATTTTTTTTTTGTAATCAGCAAATCTATATCATGTATGCTCCCCGAAGCATTCGCTCCTCATGAGACTGAATGAAGAGTAAAAAATTTGAAACATTTCCAATCTCGAAAAAACATAAGATGAGTTACTTACATGTACTACAACTCGAGACTGTATTTCTACTAGTTGGGAATAAGCAGTCTGTTTGCTCGTCATCACAATTACAATTCATGGACTTGATGCAGTAAACACAGAATTAGTCATATTCTCTACTGTACGCTATGCATAATCCATCAGACTGCTTGCAGTGAAAACAATCACGTGCATTTACATGATTAACTTTTATGCCCTTAAATCCTGTTAATCTGACAATTGTCTGGGAATTAAACGACATGCATGTAAATGAGCCGCATAAACCAAATACATGTGAAATGTTATGCCGACTTTGAAGTCAAGCCGCCTAATGAACATGTAAAAATTTCTATTCTGTTATCTTATTGTAGTATTAAATTATCCCGTCTTATGCGACACAAGCATTATTCGTAAACACCTTGTAAATTGAATAACGGTGATCAAATTGGCTGATAAGTAACGAAGGACCTTACAAGGTAACACAATTAAGTGTCGCCATGGTATCTTTAAGAATATTAAACTTCCGGATAACTTAAGGTGCACATATTTGAAAATAGTGGGAAGTGATAAATGGAATACAGTATTAAACAAATGCAATGGGCCCAGCGCGGATGGGCACAATGACATTGCCATACGAGTTTTAATTTGATATAACAGTACATGCAAGGCAAATTTTTTCAAAAGTAAGTCTTCAAAAACTTGACATTCTTGGAAAGGTCGTAAATCAGAACGTGTAAATATCTTGTCTGCAATTGTGAACGTGAGCCCACATGTGTGTCAATTGATTAATGGGGTCTGAGGTCAGATGACAGCGTACACAAATGTGAAGCACACATACGCAAGCTGATTAATGAGGTCGGATGACAATTAACGTAAAAGTGAAAGTACTTAAAGCGAGGCATTCTCGTATAAACAATGCGACATTTGAAGCATCAGACGCACCATGTTTACATCAAAAATGATTTGAAGAATGAGCGCTTGCTAAATATTTCGTACCAATTAACAACAGCTGCTTCTTATGTAAAGTTGAATATTAAGTTTAAAAACAAGGAATTAGACCCAAGAAATCGCTCGTAGTAAGTTCTTTTATATGCACTAAGCTAGGCAATTCTCCTCGAAATATCCGTTTATTGCCATGAGAACAATAACTAATAAAATTAATAATACTGAAAAACTTACAGTTGCAAGCGTGGGATGTATCCGAAAACAATTCTTAACAAACCGACGAATAAGAAGGAAGGCATACAAAAACACTTCATGGGGAATTTACGGATTTGCGGTTCGCGCAATGATGGACGTCTATATTTATACTAATTTACTTTAAAGGCCTATATTACGTGTGGACATATACACTGTACACTGTATGAGAGCATGTCATCATTCCCTTGAATGATTTTCAATCGCTTTTTCTAGCAAAGTTCTCGTGGTACAAACACGTTTTGTGACTCGGTATACGGCAATTTGCACATTTGTCCTACATTATATATCCGGGCTTGCTTTCACTTAAATGATTTCCAGCATGTACTGTACATGTGACCCTATAAGATGATTGCTCGAAGGAGGGCATTCATCATGACGTCACAGATTAAGCTTCTTTTACATATAATGATATAAACAACTTCATTGTAAAAAAACCTTACATGTACATCCATTGAAAAGATTACGCTGTTTATGCGAAATATAAACAGGATTTTACACAGCTTAAAGACAGTGAAGCAAATTAATTAGGCAATTCCCCATGTAGTCCACATTTCAAATATAGTGAAATGCCACAAACAAGCGGGTACAAAGATTGGTTTGGAAAGGTCAAATGTAGTTGGTAAACAACCCAGCCCCATTACACATATACATGTATGTGGTCATTAGTTAGGAAATAAATCTCATAAATTGTTTTAATCTGATTTCTAATTATATAATTGAGTCCACTTCACCTAGAATTAATATACTGCATACTGTACAGTGGACATTCCAATCCCATTACATGTACATACGTTCATGGCAATTTTTGTTCTCCATTTCATACCAACATTACACCTGTATAAGTGCGTGATGTTCACATCTACATGTACTTTTTAGATCACATTAATTAGTCATTTAGATTACGATATGCAGTTAATCTTGTTCTTACTTAATCCTGTCTGCAGTTTTAATAATGATACAATCTCTTACTATGTATCTGTGTAGTTTAAAATACGTCGAAGGTCAGAGGTTTAAGTCTGACGTACCAGGGATATCCATTTCCTGGCACAACAGAAACATTATGTTCGCCCTTCAGAATCCATATTTTGACAAAAAATAATTGTCAAGTACAATTAGCTTAAAATATAAATCTACAGTAGATATATCAGAGACACATACTGTACATGTAAAGTAAATGTACGTATGGTTGCCTATATATGTGCTACATACAGTGTACATGTAGGTAAACATACATGTACATGTAACACATGAGGAGTGCAATACTAAGACTACTTATAATGAGGAAAAATTGAATTTGAATAAAGTCTAAAAACAAATTTCTTTAATTTATTTTGTCAAATGAATTTTCCAATTAAATTTAATTTCATTCATTTAGTAAAGCCAATTGAAGAGCATACAGGTATAAATGCATATATTCTTCTTCGATGTGCTTATTCAAAGGGAAAAAAATTATCCAATTATTTCACGCCTATATTTAGAAATACGTGCAAAGCAACAGTTTTGGCTTTTTTTTAATATTCATGTACTTTTCATTTGAAGGTTAATCTCGTGTAAAAATCGATTACATTGCTTCCATATGCATGTATGTTGTCTTAAACCTGCAGTTCGAAATACAGTAAATACATATTTTACTTAGGTGCCATTAATAACCTTGAAACTGAGGCTATGCACCTTTGTCAATAACAGCTGTTAATCTTTGGCAAATTTACGTGTATAAGCACAGATGTTCTTTCTGCGAGCAGGTATTACAATAAATCTGCTGCTGTTGCTAATTTAAGCAAACTTCAAAGTGTCATAAACACCAATTTCATTCGAGTCCTTAATAACTCCAGAAAATGTCATTCATACAATTGTGATAATTGCGAGAATTTCTTGAAATTTTCCACAACGATTTTGTGCAAATTTAATTTCAAGCGAAGTGTGAGAGTTTGGTAATGGTAGCTTGTTAGATGAACTTTACCGCCATTTGCGAGGAAAAAATTAAAAAACAAATGCTTTAAAACGTTACCATTGAGCTAAACCATGTCTTTTTTAAAGAAAAAATTATATACATGTACGTAACTTCAGTGAGCAAAAAGCATTCTTGTTGATGAGGTTAAAGCCTACATCAGTTCACACTCGAAGTTGTTACGAATTGAGAATCATGGGCTATTTTCCTGCATATGCCACCAAATTATAATGAAAGGTACTGCTCAGCCAAATTTGAATTAATTCTAGACGTCGTCGGTGAATATTGGAAGCTGCAATTGGATTTTTGTCAACTACAAATGGTTCAAAGAAATCCATGTACGCAATAAACATGTAGGTTTTAGTACCATGGAACAGGGCGCGATCTAATAAGCTAGCTTGAACAAATGCTAGAGGTATCGTCGGTGTTTTTCTTGTCACCTAAGATTATTCAAGATGGGTATTTTTAGCTTAAGTGAAATGGATAATGAGAAGAAAGGAAATTGTAAATCCATCTAAGTGAACCGAATATAGGTAAATACTAATGCTTTAATTTTAATGCAGGATTTACGATGGAAAATGAGAATTGATCTAAAGTAGAGCAAATGCTTTTAATTTCACTACGCCGCAATAACTCAATTAAATTCAAACATATTCGTATTAATTTAAATATTTTCAAGTCGAACTCAAATTTAGTTATCGAGAAGTGTAGCTTTGTATGTGCGATGTAACCGGTGCTATTAAGAATGAGAGCAGTCGATAAAATATGGATGAAGCTGTTTTAGACGAAATGCATAACATAACGCTTTTATACATTAATAAGATGTTAAGGATGCATGTAACCTTTAGAATCCATTATTTGGTTTATCTAGAAAATCCCATCAATCATCTAGGACCTTACAAAAAAATATGTTTCGACCAGAATATAAATTCGCAAATGTCTATATTACAAGTTAGCAACTCATATACAGCTGCATTAAAGAGTAATGATTTGTAATGGCTAACGAAAGAGAAATTACATACGGTATATTGAAATAAATAAGAAAAAGAGCGTAAGCATGCTTGTTCAAAAGCGAGAAAAATATTGTGAATATTTTAAGTTATTATTCCGTTGATAAGCTCAAGAATAATTTGCAATTTTTCATTTACTAACTCATGAATCAAAGCCATGCGTATATATACAGCTGTAAATGAGTCTCAAACGCATTTACTGGCCCATTATTTTCGAGAGAAGTAATTTGAAAAATTATACGAAACACCCAGGCAAAATTCCTTTGTTTTAATTAAGGGCTATTTTTCGTTCAAAAAATATACGAAATAGGAGGTCAAAAAAACTGCGTTACGCCACTAATAATGAATTAAAAGTCTGGTCCATTTCGTAATTCATTTCTGTTAATTCATCAACCAGGTTAAATCCGAATATTATATACAAGAATATGGTTATCACCAATTTCTGCCTGCTGACAAATGAGTCAATGACAGAGGTCATTAGATCTTATACCACTTTGGGTGACGTCAAATGACACGCATTATAGAGATGCGTTCTTAACGTCATCCAAAGCGGTATATGGACAAATGACTTAATGATTTAATGACACCGGTTTAGTACGCATTGCAAGAATGTAAAACTTACGGTTTCTGCTCACAGAAACGCCGAACGACCCTAAAATATTCAAATAAAGGCCAACCAACTCAACCAACTCAAACCAACAGTCCCAGTTTTGGATATGAACTCCAATTTTAAGAAGAAGGAAAACTTTGATGTTTATTTTCCAGCTTATCTATGTCTGGATTATCGAAACAGTTACTTTGAATGCTTTCCCCAATATCAAAGCAACTTGAAGCGGAGAAATTTGTTAAAAGACCAGGACTAAAACAATGTCAAGTCTAGGGCAACAAGTGTTTGTACCAAGCTGGTTTGTGCATGTGTACAAACGTAAAAATGAAACCCCAGAAAAACGTAAACCTACCACACGTAAAAAGTTAAGATAATGTTGTTAAAATCTTCCGGTATAAAAATATAAAAATGACATCTTTAAAGCTACTTCCTGAGGCTTGAGGTTTCAGTACCTTTGGTAGTTGGATATTTTGTTTTTCTAGATAAAAAGCCTTAATACACGGTAGAGGAAATCATGATTTGCGACTACTCATCTAATAAATTAGACAGCGAGATTTACGTACAACGATAAAAAATAACTTTGGAAGATATATGCTTCATCGAAGAAAGATTACATTAAATAAGTTCAGCCTTAAGGATTAGGAATAATAAAAACGTTATTAATTTTCCGAATTAATTAACGTTTGCTTCAAAAAAGTGCAAAGCATTATTAAACGTTCTCGTTGTTGAATACACGAAAGCAAAATAGAAAAGTGTGAATACAAAAAGGAGTGACATTCAAAGTAACGAATCAAGAATGTATATAAAATTCCTAGCAAAGTTTACTACATACTTATTTTTCGTATAAAAACACCATGCCGTAATACATGGGATACTGCAGAGGGGTATGCTCAAGTAAGATTGTCATTATCATTAATTTTTGAACTGAAATAATTCCCGTACCACCACTTCTTTTTTTACCATACTCGAGCAACGAGTAACACTCAAATCGATACTTGAGTCATTGCTAGTACTCCAGTAGCCCGGCCGTGGTACGGGCATAAGACTTCAATGAGCACAAACCTAAAAAAACTAAGTTGAAGTTTCTTTAGATCTTAAGTTTATGCAATCTCAATCTAATGCAAAATTCAAGCGGAAGTTAATTTGTATATCTCGTGCGTTAGTATGCAGTACTAATTGTGCATAAAATTGCCTCAATTATCAAGTAGATAATAGCAAAACATGGAAACATTGGCTAATCCTAATCTGTACAAATTAAATTCATCCCACTTCACTTATCTTATGCGATAGCTAAAATATATGCAATTGCGGTGACTAGCACAATACAGTATGCTTCAAACATGCAAACATGCTCCTTAATACAAAGTCTAGCTATCACTATAACAATTCTAAAATATCAATGTTAACATAAACTTGAATAATAGTATGAAATGAAAGAGCCTGTAACACGCACAAGCAAAAATTATCAACTAACCTTTAAGTAGTAGTATATTTTCGTCAAGGAGACACTCTTGAAGTCAGTGAATATTTGTGTAGATGCTTGGAGATCCAACTGAGAAGAGGATGTAATTATGCTCCTAACACCAAGCACTGGCAGTGAGTAAAGAACTAACTTCAGAAATTGAACTCAAACATGATGCCACTCGGCAATGTATATATATTGAGCTTCCCACCTGATGTCCTCCCAGCATCTTCAATGGAATTGCCATGTGCCAAACCAATGGTGATGACATCATTGAGCTAGTTCACCAATCACTGAGCATCGCGCTTTCATTCGAGTGAGCTATTCGTATCCACAAAAAAATTTATTTCGATCAATTTTCACATGGGATGGACCAATGTGTATAAGCATTGATTGCTAGTAAATTCATCTTAACACAAAATTGCTATAGATGATTGGCAAAAATGATAGGGCGCAGATTCGGCCACTTGCAAATTACCAACAAGCTGTTGCAATTTGTCAACAGTTTGAGTCGAATGCTTAACGAAGGGCACATCCTTCACAGCACATATGCCACCACCATGAAGGCTAACATCAGAAAAGTCAAATCTGCTTGGATACCATAATTATGAAAAGTTAACTTCGAGTTTTCAAAGCCAAATACGAAACAATCACACTATCCATGTAATACGAGCTCGTATCGTGCAAAAGCAGGTGAAATATACAGAAAAATACATTTTAAACTGGGGTATACTGCACGTACAATGCAGTTATGTTTAAACTTACATTTTATTATTTTGACGGTTGCAATTTTAGAGTTTTTGGAATAAATAATGAAGAGATAAGACGCACTGATTTTTGCGATCCCCACAAATTCAGCATTTAAAAGTATATGAATCATTGAAATAATTCTTATAAAAATACGTTTTGCCTAATATCAATTTTTTCATCAGACCAACGCAATATTTCAGTGCGACTATTGCGCTGTATGCTGACAAACTATATTACATGTATACGTGTAGAAAGAAACCAAAACACATCTGTCTGCATAACACTTGTATCCGTGGAAATGTCAGACCTCCCACACAATGACTGAAAATGTCAAAATGTCAGAATGTCAATAATGGCCTAACACCATTGACTCGACATAATCATTGGGTGATGAATTTTTCCAAATGAATTCGCAGGATTCTTGCCTATAGTATATCACAAACAGAAGGTAAAGTTAACGAATAAAATTCACACTTTGAAATGCATATACATGTAGTGTAGAATATGTATAGCTTGCATAATAAATTCGGAAATTACCAGAATACAAAACAATTGATTGATATTGACATTACTTTTTCATTCAATATAATTAATCGATTTTTTATAAATGTTATTAGTTTCTTTGTAAATTAGAAACCTTAAAATAAAGACAACAGGAATAATTTGAAATTGTGTGGCTAGCTTCAACATGACATTGGTAAGCCAGTGCGCTGTCCTATAATTTGTATACTCAAGTGTGCTGCTTTCTTTATTAGCACGTGTTTCGCGAAACTTTTCCATTAATATTTGGTATTTCGGGTAATTTCTGGGCTTGTCAGCAAGATTTATTGTGGCAAAGTGAAGTGCTACTGATGGCACCTAGGCGTGGCAGCATCATTACCAATTCATTCAAAACCCGCTAAGGTTATCCATAATTTCGAATGATCATTCGATTGATTCCTCAGATGGCAATAAAAGGCTTCCTGTTATTTTTCAGTTACAATGAACGAATTCGATGTTTCCTCGAGGTTTCTTGAATTGCACCAAATTACTTCGAGGCTTCATTCGGTCATCCAGTTGAACTGGGAACACATTTAACCTGCATTTTCTTCAATTACTGCTCTGCCTACATCCCACACGAATGTTTCACATACGACAAATTATTTTTCACATTTTATTAAATTGCCCTTTCTACGTGAAATCACTTGTCACGTCTTCTGTGTTAATTTGTTTACCATCAGCGACAAGATGGGTGCATTTAGGTATATATATTCCGTAAGACCTTTCCCAATATAAACCGTGTTCAGAGTTTTCCATATAAAGTAAGAAAAGACTGCACAACGCATATTTGCAAATGGAACTCATGTTGACTAATGTATTCCCTGAAGACCTCTCCGTATAATGATAGTATCAATACACCGAAAAGATTCACTGCCTCGAAAGAATTCAACTCTGGACCAGCTTTCAATTAGCTCATGTCCACATCCGTTATCTGCTACATGTGTATAGTATTATGGGAACATAGGGGTGACCAAATGCACTTGCTAGACACACTATTGTTGGTACATTATCTCCTTGAAATCGAATCAAACATTCCTCTGGGATGCCCATATCTCAGATTAAATCAGAGGAGACGTGATTAGTTAATCATTATTTGAGAATAACACCATTACAGACAGCAACAATGTTATGTGGATTTATATAGAGTTAATGGACCCTCTTGCTGATAAGTTCATTACTTAATTTCTATATAAACTACTATTTTTTCCTAGTGTTGATCATTCCTATTTAAATGTTACAAATGTACGCGCTGCATTCGTTTTACCATTTTGTGCTAGTACCAATTTCATTTGAAATGTCATCCTGTGAACGCCAAAGCATAAGAGACCTGATGCTTGTTAAATTCTGTGAGTCCCAGGATTGAAGTTTGGTGCCTACAGATGGTTTCAGACAGCGGCATAATTGATCTTTTCAAAGGTGCATATACATTTAGTTACACAATTATGTGGAAAATGCTTGCACAAATGGCCATATTCATAGCTTTCTTTATTTGACGACATATTGTGCTTCTCTGTTCAAGCCCTTCAGAATCTACACGATAAAGTGTTCTACTTACGATACAAGTAGGATGGTTTCATCATGCTAACGACATGTTTACTATAGCAAATTGCCAAATAATCGGCATGATATTATTGAGTTTGTCATTGTGTACTATTTTCTCAATAAATGGATTATTGGGATATAAGCTTTTACAGGAAATGCTTTATCAGAAAACACAGGAGGATGAAAGAACTAGACTGCATTCGTTCCCTCAGTTCAAATGCCCTATACAAGCTTATACATGTACTTGTATATACATTTGCACGTATATGTACATGTATATATTTCACCTGAAAGGTTGGTTCTACACAACTTTAATCCCCATAATATGTATTTTACTAGTTTGTTCTGCAATCTTCTTTCCCCTTTGTTGCGTTTTTATCGAAATAATAATAATTTATAAAAATAAATGATGTAATGAAACTTTTCAATGAAACACGTCAAAATTATGAAATGCGTACTGTATTTGTTTTCGAATGCTGTTTCTGGTTTGCACCAATTTTGCTATCATAATTGCCTGACATTTCACTTTTTTACGTGGGTGTTACCTAATTACGCTATCGATTGCCCAAAAAACATTTTTTGAATGGTTAAAAGGGTGATAGTTTTGCCAAAAACAACAACAAGCAATGGCCACACGAAGATTATGGCGAAGTAGATGGAATGTTATGATTGCAAAATGACTTATCCTACGAATCTCACTTGAAATATTGTACCCATGTCGCACGGTTGCTTAATCAGAGATACTAATCCTCAAATAATTGCTTAGCAACGTTCAACAAACCGACGATTAAATCAATAAGACAACTGGCCAGAGTAAAAATCCATATACTATACACAATCAATCTCAGCAACTGATTTTTTTGCAAAAAAATATAAAGGGATGATTATTTTGTTGACGTGTAAGGAACAAATCAGTTAACTTATTAAGTTCGCTTAAACATACAATATATTCACAAATATGTGCCTGCCTTGATGCATGTACATGTACTTGTCTATACAAAAGTCTTGTTTACCCAACTATTGCTCAAAAGATTCTTATACAGTTGTTCAATAAAAGAATACATTTATGATAGCTTGGCCCGCATTAAATTACCTATCACAGTATCATCAAATTGTAGACAAATTAACTCGCTTTAATAAATGCCTACAATGCGACCTGTTGCTACGCATTACTCAAATTTCTCGCCTCATCATACAGTTACCTCATTAAATATGAATTTGTGTAGCAAATTATCAGCAGCATGTGAGTTTCATCTTACTAAGCCATAGACTTAAATACTTAATTTGGATAAAGATTTCACTGACTATGGTTATCTGGGTATCTACGTTTGGATTTTCAACAATGCATTGAAAGTTTATAGGCTTCTAAACAAATGTGCTGTTCAAAATTGTTGTTAATTAAAATGTGCCAACGTAGGTCAAATTAGCAGGCAAGAATTACCTTGCCATCTTGCGATTCATCAAATATTCTGAAAGTACACTATACTTGTGCATGTACTAGTACATCTTCTGGCTAAAGCGCAAATTGCGACCGTGTTTGCCCGAAAATGATTTTGTTGCCAGCTATTGCAAGATGTTGAAATCTACAAAGTGCTATTGGAATAAGTTAATTGTATTAGACAGTTACGAAAATAATTCGTTATTCTCAATTCCCCTCCCTAGCTCCATTAGTGGTTAATCATAGCATTCATATGCACTTCTGTAACATTTTTATTTTGTGAGATAGGCCATTTTCACTTTAGACCAACGACATGTTATATATACAGTATATATAGGGTGATATATGCTGAACAGTATTGCAAATCGCTTTCCACTCGAAATGGTTATATTGAAATTAACTATTTGATAATAAGCCATAATTTTTGATATTGAACTAACTGTATTTTCGTTTAGAATTGTAAAAGTTTGGGATTAATGATAGCAAAAACACAATTGACATTTTAGTTTTAGCCTGTGTGCAACCATGCAATGCATAAATGTATGACAGGGAAGTTAGCCTATAGTTTAGTTTCAGTTGGTCACAATAAATAATATAATCTTTGAGCTACTATTTGGCCATAATTTTTGTAGGAAATCATTTGTAGGAAATCATATTTGTTTTGAGAATATTTGATATGTATGGAATGGCATTGCCACATTGTTTTGATGTAAGCAAAAAAATGGAAGGTTGCAAATACATGTAGCTTCACCAAAACATTCAAGGCAAATAATAAGTTTAGCATGCATCGCTTCACGAGTGAGGTGCCCAAATGCTGATCCTTCAGTAGTCAAAACATTGTCTATATTCAACTGGGAATACATGAGCCTAGTTCCACAGCCATCACTACATAATGTATCATCCAGGGAACAGGCCAGTAGACATCCAGCATTCCATTTTTGGAAACTGAATACTATAGTATGGAAATGGACATTACATCGAATGGGTCAGTGGCTGAGGGGAAATGTCCACTAATCATCTGGTTTTATGTTGCAACATTCATTAGTCTCTGCAACTTTCTGTGTGGGAAGAATTACATTTCATATTGGTTAATGTATAGCAATCAAACCTGTATTCAAAACTCAGGGTTGAGTAGGTGGATGGATAAATATCTCAACTGATGGACATATGTGGTTAAATCATAATTAATATAATTTACTACAAAGAAATATCGTTTATTTTTATTACACATCTAGATGATATGGGAGCATTGCCCTCAAGTTGTTTATTAAAGAATTTTTATGACTGAACCCAGAAATTCTAAGCATGTTTTGATACAAATTGAAACAATGTTTCAGATGCCTCGATGGTTAGTAGAACATGCCAGCACCAGCACCATATGAAGATATCCTGTATCAATTCTCGTTTGATAACAGAATACCCTTATAAAATTAATAAAGTGAAAAGTTGATTTTATGCATTACTACATGTATATTATATCAACATTTTCTAAGATCTCAAAGTACAAGGTAGCTGAATAATGATCAACTATAATCGTCCCAAAATATGAGAAAAAAAAATGGCGTCGCTCAGACCAATAGGATGCCATTTCCTGTTTGCGATTCATCCATCCGGGTCGCCGCAAACAGCGCCACTGAGCGGAGGC
>JAQFYZ010000471.1:0-41803 GCA_034695085.1 Cylindroiulus punctatus
GAGGTCGTCCCATACTAACGTTGAATAGACGGTGCACTTCAACGTTGAATAGACGTTGAATTTATTGGTTGAATTTTGGTTTTGTGCTACCTGGGTATAGGCCCCCTATTTACAACGTGCGAAATCTAACACGTCGTTAGTTTTCGCGGCACGCCATCTGGAATTTACTGGCCGATTAAAGCGAATCCACAATATTGATAATCGAGTTGCTGATTAAGTGTCTGGAGAAATGACGCCCGATTAAACCAGATTCCGGAAGCAATGGAATTAAAAACAGGGTATGGATGAAAATTTCAACCTCCCTGACTTTTCCAGCTTTTAAAGAAAATTTCCCTAACCACCCGAAGCATTGAAAATGGAAAAATATGACTGTGCCAATGTAAGGAGAGTGTATAAACAATAGAAAACACATTTTTATTAGGAAATCAGAAATTTAGATTGTTTGCCAGCTCTTAATTCTCGTGGTAACCTATAGCTACTGTAATATTCAAATTGTGTTGTTTGTTAAATTTCGCTAACCTTTTCAAAGTAAATTCACCTTCCCAGACTTTTTCACATAGCCCCAGCCGGATTAACAGCTCTGCATAACATTAAACGAATTTCTTACACTAACATTTTTAAAAATATTTGAAAAAGCCTTACGGAAAGCAAGTGAGAAGTTTGATAACACAAACACTATTTGCTCAAATTCAAGTACCATCATGATGAATTGTTGATAATAAACATGCAGGATATGAGAACTTAAAAGAACTTCAAATTACACCTCATTAAAATCTATTTCTTTTTACCTAATATTGTTGTCAGGACTCTTGTTGCTATGTAATGACTTTTTACTTGGTTGGAATTTCACGCGTAATTCGTATAGGTTTTCTGTCCGAATCTTTTTGTCTGATCTTTTAAATTAATATATTTAAATTAATTAAATAAATATCTATTTAAAAAAGATGTGCTAACTAACATATTTCGACACTGCAATTTACTACACAACTGCTGAGCTGTTATGAAATTAAGAAAAACCATTTAAAACCTACATTCACGATAGTCCAATGTGTTCCCAATTTCTGCCAATTTCATATGATATGGAAACAAGATTCCAATCGCCACAGTTGATATTGCAAAACATAAAAACCTTTAAAAGATAACAGCATGCAGCTAAAACGCCTTCGGTATATTCTGTCATTCTGAGCAAAACCAAAAAATAAATATTTCCAAAACATTCCAAGAGACTTCAACACGCTCGCAATGGCGTAAACATTCCCAACAATTTAAAACAAATCACATCCCAAACTTGTAGTAAACCATCTAAAAATTCACTCTAAACAAAACCCCAAAAAATCAACCTTCAAAACACTTCAAAAAACGGTGCTAAAACATATCCCAAATATGGCATTAAAAAGCCGACTTCACTTAAAACAAATCCCAAAACGCTTCAAAATCTGCGAAATTCGAAAACGCTGCCAAAAACGGCGATAAAATCCACCCCAAAAACGCTATAAAAAGCCCGATCCCTGATGGCCAGCGCGCGTGATACCCGTTGTCTCGATAAATAATAACCTTATCGTGTTAATCGGTTCGAAATTAGTGTCAATCGAAAAACCCGAAATAAAAAACCCCGAAATCGGACAGGAGCGGCTTACCATGTCGTTGGGCCCACCTGGAGAGGCGGCAGTGGAAACTGGATCCGGGTCAAAGGTCGTCGGCGCGCGTATATCCAACGGGTGGGGGGTCGAGGGTCACGGCGGCACGTGGGTGGGGGTGCGTGCGGGGACGGGTGTTGGGTGCTCGGCGGGGCCCTATAGCGTGGGCCAGCAGCGGCGCTGCAGCAGCGCACATCTCGCGGCCATATTGGTTCGGAACTGAGCGACGAGTGAGTTAAAGGCCGGTACCTGCACCCCACCCCACCCCACCCAGCCCCCGAAAATGCACCTATGGGGGATGCCCCTGCAGCGCCCGGGGCGGAGGAGGGGCCCGGTCACGTGACGCCGGGACGGCCTATTTAATTGCTCGCGCCCAGGAATTCCCCCTGGGGCGCCACCTCCCCACTGCCCCTGCCGTCCTGGAGCGCCACCTGACCGACCATAATTGGTTCACTTGCTGCCCGGTGCCAGGAGGTGCACCAGCGTCGGTCATCCAAAACTCAACGCTGACCATCGGGTGACGTCACTCATCACACTTGAGTTTTCCGAGTGACTCCAAAGGGCATCAAAGGTAGTCCAGATTTGCAGTGACCTCACAGTGACCACTCATGGTGTCCATAACAAAAGTGGCCAAAAATCATTGGTAATGATGGTATTCATCACACCAGCCATCCCTCTCATCAGAGTGACTTCAAAGTACATCAATATCATCGCAGTCTTACAGCATGTCAACATTGGCAGTGACCATGTCAAATTACCACACAATGGGTTACCATACAAATCATTCATATTCAAATCAGTACGAAAGGGGTGTCCCCAATCATTAGTAATCACAGTAATTAATAAATTTCAATAAATTTTTAAAAAGGCGTCCATTTCATGTCAAATTTGATATTTTTGGTTGAAGGAAAGCCAGCGAGGTCAGTAAAAACAAGGAAAATACAGTTAAACTTTAGGGACACCCTACGCCGGGTTCCAAACTCGGCCGCTAGATGGCGCCACTGAACGGCTCGCACCCCGCAAAACGGCGGGAAGACGAGGGCGTGTCGTCAAATCTGGGTTTTCAATTGAAACCAATTTAGCCAGAAGGGATCATGAATTTAGCGCGAAAAATGATTAGGAGGCGTTCAAATATTGCGTAGCCACATTTTCGTGATTTTCAGACCCGCCCCTAGTGATGACAACCATTGATGGAAAAAAATCAAAATGACGTGGATTTTGATGGAATGATCAAGATGTGAGCATCAATGATGGATTTTGGTCACATAAAAGCACATTTTCAAGCGAACTTTTATGCAAAAGACGCGATTACAAATGATGGATTTTAACTGAAATGTATACTCACAAAATCGTGCCTTTCAATGCAATACTGCAATTCAAAAAAAATCGGTTAAGTTTGTTAATCGATCAACGAGAACAGGGGCAATCCGCAAAATCATGCTTTCGTGCACATGATAGGGAAATGCGCAACTTGAACAAAACAGAACAGTGGGTGGGGGTGGGGTGTGAGCCGTTGGGGGGCTGTGCGCGCAGGTAGCAGTGGCAGTCCGCAATAAATTGCGTCCCCCAGTGGGGGGTTGCCAGCGCCCCCCAGCGGCCACGCTAAAGAGTGACGCCTTTCAATCGTCCGATCGGCGATCATCGGGTGGTCATCGGAGGGGCAACATGGCGGCGGCCAATCAACCCAAATCGCAAAAACGTCGCCTTTTTTGCGCTGCCCCCGTCCATTACATGGCGTGGTGCCCCGGGATGCTGCGCCCCATGCGGTCGCGCTCGAAAACAAAAAGCCGAGCCCGGTCGGGATGCAGGAGGGGGTGGGGCGCGGAAATTAGACCATTTTCCGCTTTGATTACGCCAACAACACTCTGCACGGGGATCCCCCATGGGTTCCCCAACGTTAATTACAATTTGAGGACAGGACAGTGACGATGACGGCCGCCGCCAGAGGGGGCGAAATGGGAGGGAGATGAGAGACACAGCCCCAATGATCCCTGCTCAGATTTTGAACAACTTTCCCCCTCATTTCATAAAACTTGCCACAATCGTGATTGTAACATGCAACCTGTTCAAGAATCAGCCATATTTTCAATACCAATGTTATACATTTCAAATTTACACTGTTTGTTGCATGGTGATCCAGTGCAGCCTACCATGATTGATATGTATCATATGGAGAAATCCAAATGTTTGTAAGACAAAGGGCGTTAACTAGCACGTCATCATCTTAGGGGGAACGGGGGCGGGGGGAAAGTCAACCAAATCTATATACCAACCCACAACATGGCATCTCAGGTGCTCATGACTCAGGTGAGGTATTACATTGAATTGAATCCAAATGACGATCTACCTGTACTCTTAATTAAGTCATTTTTAAGATAAACTTGTGTAAAATAAGCATTTTTGATCAATTTTTGACATAGCAAGGAGATGTTCAATTATTGCCGGTATGTCATCACCTTGAGGGAGTAGGTGTGAGGTTGGCCAAATGATTACGAATGATGACAGAGTGGCAGAGAGGAGTCAACCATGTCTTAATGATGACCCAATTGAGTCACTTTTAAAATAAAATGAGTAAATTCCACAATTTGTCGGTCAATGATGCTGTTATCACTAATCTGTGGCGATATTTATATGTTTTAACATATAGTATATAGTTGTACGTGCTGATGGTATGTAATATCGCTATTTACGCATTTTGTTAACCTGCTCATGTTATATTCGCATTCTCAGTATGGGAAGGGGGGGGGGGGGGCTTTCTGATGTCAACCATATATATTAGGGTTATGTATAATTTCGCTGTTTTTCCTTGTTTCGAACGCACTCACGTGCGTATTCTAACAATTTACATTATTATTAATAAATTTAAGCACCTGATGAAGGAGTTTACTCTCCGAAACGTCGTGCGGTATAAGTGAAAATTGGCTGTGTTTCCTTATTTGATAATTATGTTTTAACATGCATCTCCTTCATTTCTACAACATACATACATTGTATAACACTTTGCTCCAGCATGACTTATGTCAATATTCATTAGCAGAGAATATCCAAATGTTACTGATGTTCTGGGAACATCCCCCACCTCCCAAAGTGGGGTGTGGGCCAAATGATGATGTCATCATTTATATCTTATGAAACATTTGAAATTTTGTCGCTCAATGTTATCAGAATAGTGATGAGGATGTGTTTAAAAATGATGACGAATGCCGACATCAGTGACAAGAGTAGGGGGCTGAAAATCACCAAATTGTGATGGAATTATATTTGAACGTATATCCCAACACTACATTTTTGCGACCATTAAGCAGTACATGTACCCAGTTATAAAAACTAAGCTAACAATTTCATCTCCAGGGCAACCTCTCGAGGCCTAGACCACAAAGCCACCCCCACTTCAGCGCCATCGTCGGCCATCTTGTTAATTTCAATTTGAGCCGGCGAGTTGTGAACGATTTGATTTGTTTGCCGTCCAAAAACAGCGCAATTTCGCGGAAAATTTAATAATAAACGGAATGGAGCGCAAAATGGATACAAAAGAGCTGCGCAAATGAGCCCGTGTTAGGGCAGGGGGACGGTAATGGACACGAACGAACAATTCGATGACGCGTCGATTAGATCTAATAAAAGAAACGAGGGGGCGCTTCCGTCATTGTTCAGCATGGATGGCAGCTGCCCCGTGTGTTTTATAACCGGTGTAAAAGCATTCAGAAACACGGATCTAGCGTCGCCGCCAATAGCACAATAATCGAATCACAGTGCCTTCGACTGAGTGCCCAATTGCCCGAACACAACAAACAAGACCCTTACGTTCTATGACCTACAATATGTCACGTAGTTTTCGACATGGTGACTAACGCTCTTTAAAAGTTTTACAAACAATCGAAAATTACAAGTGCCATAAAACACCGTTCAACTGGTCAATATGCTCAGAATGGTAGGTTCCAGAATATGGGGCAGCATTCCTACTTTCCATTCATTAGCAGCTTAGCACGTTCAATTTTTTACTAAGTTTTAGTTAGAAGCATTACTGCCACCATCGCCAACGCAGAACGTCTTTGGCACAATTACAATGTCAGCGCACAAACAATCACAGACCTGCAATTCATGCATGGGACTGAGCAAAATTGGATTTCGGTGACGATGATCATTGCATGCTTGATACAACTGTTAACAACAGCTCATTGCAAAATAATTCAGAAAAAACATCCATTCGAGTCTGTATCAACTTGGTTTTCCTGAACAAGGGGACATTTAAATATTACACCATCACATTTTTGTGATTTGTAGATGCCCCTATGTCATCATTCGTCATCATTTTCAGACCCACTATTAATGACAATCATTGACAGAATTTTTTAACCAAAATGTGAGTATAAAAAACAAAAAACACCTTATGGGCGAAGTTCGTTGCTGAACAGGATAACGAATTAATGAGGGATTTTAACCCAATGTTTCATAAAACTGCAATAATGACATCATCATTTGGTCACCCCTTCCTCCCTCATCGCCTGCGTCATCATTTACCACATCCTACCCCCATATTCGATAATGACATAATACTTGAATGTCCCCTGTTCCTCTGGTTGCTCCAGGCAGGTTTGGTGTTTCGTCCATAAGCCGTAATACCCTTTGGGCTCAGGGCAGGTCAGTAAGACAGTTTTCAATGCATCTTTAGCTACATTTAAACTATCTGCTTAGTATAGCTGCTTACTCCATACTCCAAAATCCACCACCAAAAAAAAACTTATTTGCTGGTCATCGAAAGTGCGTCCTCGGTGGACGTCACCCAATTTCGGTACGTCCCCATCGTTTCGGAGCCGGATCAAAGGGCAGGGGCTCCGGGGTCCCAGTGTCGCCGAAAGGTCCCCAGAAGGGCAATTGCGGCTCCTCGATTGGACTCATTTATGGGGGTCCTCTAAAACCCATTGTTAGGGGGTGGAGGGGGTTTACGAGGCGAAGGCATTTTTACCATCGTCGATCGTCCGTGGTATAATTGCGCTCGTAATCCCATGGACCCCAGACGCACATCACGCACGCCGTGGCCCTGCTTACCTGCTTTTATATGGCCAGCCAACTAAATAGCCCCATCATATTCCACTTTACGACGGACGGGGAGAGAACGGCGACAAATTATCATTTAAGTGCAAAGTAAATGCAGTTTATGGTCGCGTCTCAATAAAAAACACACATCGGAGCATCATGATTTCGGAAAATGGAGTGAGGAGCAACGAGAAAAAAAAAATTAAGAATCCCGCGTGTCGTAAAAACGAGCGCCCAAAAAATGCGGAGCCGAACGTGAATTTCGGGCAATAGCGTGGTGGGGAATTTCGGGGAAAACGAAAATTCCCCCACCAACAATGGCGCCGAATAGTTGGAACACTCCGGAGCGACAATACCGAAACTCGTTTTGATTCGTTATAATTCTCGTTTTTTTTTTTTTTTGGTGTTATAGTTCGGTTTGTATAATTAGTTCAAATAGTTGGTACGTGTCCACACGAGTTTACACATAGTTTCAGAACACTGTGTTAAGTACTCGCAATTGTAGTCACTTAACATGCTCATATTTCACACATACACCACGAGAGCACAGACTTTAGCAAGAAAAGACAGAGGTTGAAGAAAATTATGGAAATGTCAAAATACTAGCAAGTGGAAGAATGTGTTGACTATATATGTATAAGAAGAATCAAGAATTTAGGTGAACTTCAGCATGCACATTCTCTGGTCAGCACAAACGCCAAATTTTTATGTTTGATGTCGAAAGCACAAACACCAAATTTTGATGTTTGATGTTGAATTTTTGATATTCTGTACATATGTAGACTGCAGTGTATAGAGTGGTGCACAGATTTACATCCGATCATCTCATGCAGTGTAATTAGAAGATGATCCCCTGTAATATCAAATGGCACGAAATTCTATATACAGCATGTGTTTGAGACTGTTAAGAACTTACACGAATGAATTCGAAGATGCACACTAAAGTAATTGGAGGTAAAAATGCTTATTTTTTGAAAACAGGTGGAGAAGTGGAGGGGGGGGGGGGGAGAGTGTACAATCTGGACGTAAAGACAATGGATTACATTGTAGAGTGGTCAAAAGGTGGAATTCTCGCTGGACGTCGTTTGTGCATGCACAGTCGCTATTGCAGATGTGATGTTACTGCAACACCGCAAATTTCAGCGTGCAAATGGACAAGCCTGGGGTAAGGACCATAATGGAAAGAATGATATATTTGGGAACAGAAATGTGTGGTGTCGACAACAAATATGATTTGAAGAACACAAAAGTGAACTTCCGAACTTCCGTCAGCACAACCACCGGATAATACCAACGATAACCCATTTGACCAATTTCAAAGACCAGAATGAGGGCGCTGATTTCTGCAGCATCCATAGCAGTTCAATTCAACTCATGTGAATGTGGTGAGGTAAAGAGGGGGTAACGGGGTCTAATCCATCAACCCTTCTAGAAATTCGGTCGGTATCGGTGCCCGATTATCAGCATGTTATGCAGGGAAAGCAAACTCATATCAGTATACATGTACTGTCATACTGCTTTCAACAATCTCGACCGACCAAATGACTTCGGCATGCATATTTTCGTGGAATGGGATCCCCTCATCCAGGGGTCATTTCTCCGGCACGTCTTCGGACGCCATGAGTCCGTAATAACCGTGGCGTGCGAGCGTCGTTGTCGTCGGTCATCAGGGGGCGTCCCCTCCCCTTCTCCGTCCATTTACTGGCCGCGTGTTGTGTGTATTTCTCGGCCGTGCACAACAACCTGTTCGTCCTCCCTCCTGCTCGTTGTTATCAAAAACAACCTCATAATTACGGTAAAACAAGAAGAGCAGCGCTGTGAGACGGCCGTTTTTTTGGCCGGCCTAATGATACGTTCCGGGCCCCTGCCATATGCAGACAGGTTTTATGAGGCCGTCGAAAAAACCGAAAAATATGCATTTGCCGAAATAAAATCGGACGGTTTTGATCGGTCGAGCGGGGGGGAAAAACGCCAAAAAACTGGGGTAGGGCCGGGGATCCCGCCCCACTCTAATTATTACATTCCTGCCAGCAGGTGCGCCCCCCATTATTGATAGGTTTTCATTCAGCATCGCATGCTCAACTTGGCCGAAAAGCTGAGAACGAAGGGGAGCATCACCGTCAATTAACTCCTTTATGGAGCGTTTTAATTGTCGTCACACATAATTCATAAACAAAAAAACTTAACGTCGGTAAAAAAGTAACAAAAATGGCGGATGGGGTCCGCCATTTTGGAAGTTGGGGGGATCGATTAGTTCTTCCCCCACGCGGACGACTACTCCATTCAGCCATGCAATGATAATGAGCCCGATTTGTGGCAGTGTGCACCGCATCGCCCATAGGCCAGAAAGCGTACCCGAGACATCAGTCATTCAATTAGCCTTTTGCGAGTCTAATGTGGCCTCATTAGGCCCACCGAAACTATGGCCCAGGGGGGCGTACGGCACCTCTTCAATTTAACGCATTATTTGGGAAAGTCTTTCGCCCACTTTCGCCTCCAGATTCCACAAATTCGTGCACCCCCTGAATGCATCGTGCATCACGTTTTCCGCATTGCCAAAATACGGTTTCCAAAGAAAAGTACGCAACATGTAAGCTTAGTGTCAGAAGCACTGTCTTCCATTTTGTGTGTGTAACTAATCAACAGGTGTTAAGTTGCGCATTCACGTGATCTATACACGCGTATATAGCGGTTCTCCACATTTGAAAAAAAAAACCACGAGCATGTAATTATAGAACAATGGCATGCTATAATTGACATAAGCAATAATGGGGAACGTGCATGACTCATCGATAAAATTATAAATTTAGATTAATTAACGATATTTGTTGATTGTGGACATACATTTCCATCATTTTCAGGGATTAAATTTGAACTATTGCTATAAAAATATAACTTCAATATCACATGGTTATGGTAACCGAATCCTTACCGAAATGAAACTGTTAACATTAACACAGAATTTTTTTTTAAAAAAAAGGGTAAAAGAACTAGTTTTTTATTCATCAATTTGGTTCACAGGAGTGCTAACAGGTGGAGCTGCAATCGCTAGATTGTGTGCGCAATTCCTGAAGAGAGAACAGAATGCGAAACCCTTGGGTGATTTTCTAGTGTGGAATCTCTTGAATCCAATTTTCTTTCGCGATTGTGGTCAACAGTGATCGGTGATGTTTGATAACCAAAACCAAAAAACGCATTGCACAAAGCCATTTTGCACTCAATGTGAACCAAATAAATGTACATGAAATAAAAAACCGTTATAGGAGTTTGTCTTCTACCTTTTTTCCAAGATTTGGTCCTTGTACAAAAGATCTGATTTATTGCTGTGAAAATGTTCGAAATTGGACGGGACATGAGGGGGGAGGAGATGTTGACAAAAATGGGACAAGGGCGCACAGGGGGGATGAGGGGGGTCTAAAAACCTTGAAAATTCCAGGACAACCTTTATGACTAATCCCTTATGGAGGATTTGGCTTCACTGCATGACTCTAATGCTTTTAACAGAGATTTTTGAAAACTAATTTTTGTAATGAGAGTAGAATTCTATATGACCCTCCTGTAGAACTTACTACATGTAGATTAAGTAAACGACTGAAATGAGGGCACCGGTCTAACCTAATCAAATCAACACAAACGTGGTGTTTCATTACAACTCATCTTAGACATTTGTGCAAATCCACCATTGCCATACCAATTTGAAGTGTGTGCATGTCATCAGCATGGTAAAACGTGAATGTGTAACACGTCAAACGTCCCAAACATGACGGTTGAAAATATATATGTATAGAACGTCTCAATCATATGTGACTATACATGTATGCAAGCCAAACCGTCCGACTTGAAACTCGTTTCCCAGTGCTGTGTTTGTGGCAAACGGTGGTTTAATCGTGACGGATTGCCTTCTGAATGCGAGATGACAGCCGATGGGGTGCGCCACACCCGTGACAATATCAATCAAGTCAACAACAACTCATCAACAAATACGCGTGTAAACACAAACGGCAATGAAACCGATTGGCACCTGATAAAAAAAATAATTGGCAATGATCGACGGTATACAACTGGATCTAAGGCAGACTTGCCTGCGAGCCTCTTCCTCATGCATGGTTACAGAAGTCAAAGAAAAAATCAATAAAAAACCAGAGCACTGATGAGAAATGTGTCACAAAATTCTTAACTTTCAATCTGCATCATTGTGTTAAGACACATGGGTGGAAAAGTTGAATATGGCCATGAAGGGGTTTATAATTGCCGGATACACGAACAGTACAAATTGTATATGCGAAATTGCACTTACATATACTGCAAAATTACTCTAGGATAAGACATACGGGGTTATGAAGAGGAATTCATGACCCTATTTGTAAAATATGCATGTGGATATACTGTATTTGGATATGTATGGCCACGTATGCAATACGACTATATATGATTAGCATAATGACATATATGTTCATGGCCATACAGGTCCATTTGTGGTCTAACCATACATGGACTACTTCATATACGACCTATATTAATCATTATTTCCGCCCGAATATCCTCATTTTTGAACCTTATCAAATCAAAAGATCTGAAGTAATTAATTGGCGTAGAGAAAAAGGTGTTGTCAGTTGTTGGATATGCAGCATTTATAATTTTTATTTTCACAATCATTGTTTCATAATTAATACATGTATTTCCTAAAAAAATCCTTTGTAGAAATAATTCATTGATATTCAAACCAACATTTTTCAGTGCACTGACAGTTAATCTATATTGATTATCATTATTATTTATTGCTAGAAATGCACCAACCCATGCGAACATACTGTATCTGCAAATCTGGCCGATGCCCACCCCTTTCATCAAAAGATTTACAGATACATTTCTCGCCACTCCGGCTATTCCAATCAACGTAATTTATTAATAGCTCTAAAACGAGTTATATTTTTAAAAATTATCGGAAAATCGTTCGAACTGCAATTCCAACCATCTGAAAACCCTCAAACTTTTGAAATCCTATTAGAATATTTTTAACAATTCATTATCATGTTTCAAAAACACACGTAGCCAAGTTGTTCCAAGGCCGGCGCGCCATACCCCGAAATATGAAAAATCAAAAACGCCATCAAAAGTATTTGGCGGCGGTGTATAATTAGCGAAAACGGTCATAAATCCGACAAAAAAACAGCTCATGAATAATGCGCGAATCTGGCATTCAAGAGCCATCACTGGGTGGAGCCGGATAATTATATAAAAGGGTCCTCTTCTCCAAGCCTGGCCTAATATTAGAAGAGGGCAATTCTCAGAAATTCGGCCATTTTTTTCATCCCCCCTCCCATCTGCTCCAGCCTGCCCCACCTTGTGATTGCAGGGTCAGCGAGTTGATGGGCAAGATAGGCGAAAAAGCCCGTGTTGAACTGACTTGTTCTAGGCCTATGGGGGAGGGGCCCTACCTGACCAGCCTAATTATGAACCCGATGGAATGCGATCGAGACAGGGCGGGGGCGGAATACAATTTTTTTTTTAAATTTGCAAACTCGATGAGGCATCGTTGACCCCGGCGTAGGCGAATGCGACATCGGAATACATTAGCATGATCTGGATTTTTCCCTGGATCGATTCCCATTCGACGCTGGCAAACGTCATGGTCAAGACTGTCTGAACGCAGCCGTCGCAATTTTGCACCAACCTCGATTTAGGATTCGGAACCGATTTGCATGCAGGTATACAGGTAGGTGGAAATCATTAATACTCCCTAACTAGCATTCACCCGCAGCGCCACCTAGGTTGAAAACGAGCATGACACCACATTCATTTTTGGTAAAATTTTCCCCATGCAAAAGAGAAAATAGTTCTACGCACTTAAAGAAGATAATATCTCAATTTAAATTTCACTTTGGATTATTTCCATGTTTTCAAAATTATTTAAAAAAAATTCTATGCGACAAATTGCTGGCTTTCAAATGCCATTGTAAATTATTTATATATTTTCTTCTTTTGAAAATGATTTAAAAAAACTTCTCTATGCGACTTGTTACTGGCATGCTATATATACATATCAAAGCCACGATTTTATGGCCGTTTACATGTACAGTGTGTATATCGAAAAGCCCTCGTGACGTCATTCTGGAAATAGTACATGACGTCAAGGTAAAAGTAATTTTTACTGACTATTGGAATGACCCTGTCGCAGTTGCTTATTGTGATGCACTTGAAAGAAACAAGGCCCTAAAGCTCGTTTAGCTCAGTCAAAGGCTCAGCACTAATCGTTACTTGAGGCATAACTTATGTTTCCTTCACTTCCGAAAGAAGTCACATCAAGCAGGCTGATGTCGCCCATGCTACAGTAACAAAGATGGCGGCTTGGAGTACCAGCCATGAAAAAGCATATTCCTGCAAACACGTGCACGCCATGGCCAATGCCACCCCAGATACCGGCAAAGACGCCATTTTGAAATACGGGGAAAAGGGCCTAAAATAGTGAGAGTTCATGAAAGAGTTCATAACAGGCAGTGAATAAAAGGGGCTTAGGGAGAAAAAATGGCAGAGGTGGCAACAACAGGGGCCGTGCACATTGGGTGGAAAATTGGCGGGCCTCACAATGCGCCTTGGCAGTGAGCGAGTTCCTACAATGGGGCCGAAACCAACAAAGGGCCTCGAACAAGGGCGCCATTGAGGCGATGGTGTCAGAGATTGCCACTCTCAATGGCCTCGCAATGCGCATTTGGCAGACAGGACAGATGCTCACGTTACATCGACTCCCCCTGGCGGGCCTGGAGTCGAACAAAGGGCCACGCAACGAGACCTTGTTTATAAACAGCCGAGATGGGGCCTTCAGCCCTGGCCTCACTGTCCTCACAATGGCAAGACGCCATGCTCGTTGCGCGTCCAAAGGCAGATGAGCAGTTACACAAACACGTGTAACCCTAGACAGGCAGGCGTGTTAGATCACACATGATGTATTTATCACGTGGGGACAGAAGGAAAATCCAGGATTTTTCTTTAAATTTCAAGAAATAGCTTTCACTCGCTATATAGGCTGCTTTGACAAACGATAAGACTCATTGCATACATGAAGTTCGTTGTGAAAATCAGAGACTATCAACAACGCCTTGGGTATATATGATCATGGTGCGTTGGTAAAGTACTCCAGGAGAGTAAACTTGCATGTATTTAAAAGTTTTGATTAACTAATGGTAATGAAGAGGCCAATGGGGAATAATGCACTATTTTCGTCTTAGATAATGAGCGTATTCCAATGACACTTCATAGATTTCAACAACTTGCAATATCTGGCAGCAAAAAGTCATTTTCGATCGAAGATGACCATTTGAAAATTAGGCTGATATAATAACGTTTATTTCATACATCATGTATACATTATACACGAGCTCGTATACGGTAAATGCATGTGCATTGAGCAATTACAAAGTGCACGTTTGAATATTGCTATAAACTTGGTTCATATAGATCATGCTGCATGAATTACGACCTTTTTGCATTTTGTTTGGCACCTGACTCTTTTTGAGATTCAAATCTTCAATTATGGAAAGCATAATTACAGGTAAACGTAAACAAAAGTGCTATCGAAAGTCAAATTGCCAGTCTTGCATTCCAAGATTACGAAAATACATGTATGGGAGTCATTTCACACAGTGACAGATTCCCTCTTGCATAAATTAAGTACCTTCTGCATTTTTTGCCCATTGATCCCTTTGATATTCAAATCTTCAATTAATAGATATTATTTTGCATGTAAAAGCATGCAAGTACTAGTTCGATATATCCAAATCCAACATTGCCAGCCTCGAATTCCACGACACATTCGGCAATACGGGAAACATTTCAGGCAGTGACAATGACGTCAGAGTCAGGGGCCAGGAGGGTCTGTCATCGGGATGATCATTATCGCGCTGAGAACCCCGACTCGTACCCCAGGTATTAAGTGCTCTGGAACCGGCGACAGTACAGCGTTTGGAAGATACGACATTTGCATCTCCGCTGAACTAACAAGCGAGCTGCTATCCACAAGAGACAACCATGAAAAATCCTTCGCTTCGCCTTAGGACCTCCTTAAGAAATCTCTCTCATCTCGTGCGCTTCAACAAATGCCGTAGACGTGGGACCACATTGTTAACTATGGAAGACTAATTGACTGAACAACGTTTACCCAGCTTGATGGCCGCCATAGGCAACCTCAAGTCTTGCATCTTAGATGCGCCGATGCGACTGCGGAAAAACAAACAAAATCTCCCCCCTTTCGTCCCTGAGCCAGAGTTGCCGAACACCTCTATACAGTTTCCAATATCTCATATTTCCAAAAGCAGTTGCTAGTAAGCGGATGTGATTCTTCAGAAGAAAGTTCAATAACTCGACTGAGCGCAGACCCAGAGGATCCGTTATGTAAGCCGGATTAAAATTCTTCCTGCAACAGGAAAACCCTTTTGCAAATTTACAGCAAGAATCCATGGGTGGAGGAGGCGACCGTTACAGCACACAGAAAAATTTTGTATTGACCACCACCGGAGCTCAATATAGTTAATTATAATAATCTATATTAGACTGCTGGCATGTTTGCGACCCATTTTAGCAGCGCCAGTATACATGTACATTATCTCGGTAAGACAGTTTGAGCACAAGACAGGACGGAACTTACACCTTTCTGAAGGTTGTCTCTTCCAAAGACACTTCTAAGCTTCAAGAAATTCAATTTTGCAATGATCTTTGCAAAGATGAGAAAGGGCAGCTTGTATGTTGGCAGTGATTGCCTGATGGCAGGGGCAGTTTAAACAGAAATTATAGTGTCAGGTTAATCAGAATTTAGGTTAACCACAAAAAATGAAGCATATACGGATAGGCAGCTAGGACAGGTGCCATTCTGTATACTAGACAAGTAAGGTTGAAATATAAATATTTTGTGCACATTTGAAGCAGGGCATAGCGTTTAGTACATGTAGTTTCAATGATTGAAAATGGATAATGTTTTTTCTGGATGTCCGGCTGTTTGGAAAACCGGGAAAAGTCGGGAAATTCGTAAAAGGCCTGGAAATTTTACGTGGAAAACGCTTAGACACCCTGTTTTCGTAAGGTTCGATATACACCCATGTTGCTAATGTGCAAGTACGTGTGGATTGTTTCTATATAAGTTAGTCTACGAGCTCATGCCTTTCAGTTTACTTTTGAAAACAAAGAAAATCGTATACATATTGAATCGTTTGCTGCAGATACATCCATGGTTAAAAAAGGAGTATCTTCAAAATTTCACTATGGTTTTACGGCGATCTGGTCGTAGACGGATTTTTTTCCACGTTGTTGATTTTTCCACGGTTTTCGTTTGGCCCGGAGTGATTATTTCGAAAAAAAAAAAATAATAATAAAATTACGTCGTTCATTCGAGCAAGCCCTGGTTTTCGGAGATTCGATGTCAGTTAACTCGGTTAATTTCTGGGCTATTTGGTTTTCAAATGCGAGTAAATATGTGCTTCGTCTGCCGCTAACTCGCCTCCCGTAGGCTGTTCGTTCGTCGTGCAAAATGTCGTGCGGGGGCCCCAGCTGATTGGATGTAATCAAATTAGTCCGCTCCTACCCCTTTCGTCAATCCCGCAAACCTAAGATCCTGGAGGAAAATCTGCCAAGGAATCCATGTGGAAATTCTAATCAGGACACCGCACACAGCTTTAATTCAATCAGCGAATCGTCCTGGACGCCAGAAAAATGCCCTGTGTACCAGCCGGCTGGAGCCTGGAGCGCCGTTGGTGCAAACTATGAACAGCGCCGCTAGGGGTCGCACGAATAGGAGGAACCGAATTACTTTGCTCTAATTGAGTTCCGCTCTAGGGAATGTCTTTGCAAAATTAAATTTGTGCTAAAATTTTTAACTGACTTAATTCAGAAAATGTGAAGAAAGAGTTGCTGTGCAAGCAATCAATGACAGCAACAATATATAATCAATTTGGTTAAAGTCGAAGACACTAGGTTGAAGCTCTATGCAATAGTTTTTTTTATCAGAACAGTGTTTAGTGATGTATGTGTGGCGCCTTTACCAATTAAAGTTGGTGTAATTAAGTTGGTGCTATATAATCATATGACCCCCCGAATTCCGCTCTAGAGGATAATTTTAAGAGCCAATGACACCGTAAACATTTTATGCAGATTTTCCAGACATGGGTTTATGCGGCTATGCCCTGCTTCCCAAACTTTGGTAAATAACCCAAAACTGGGTAAAAGTGGATTTTCCTTGGATATAACGACATGCTTCTGAATACGCATCAGAATTTATGGTAACGCCATAAAAGCGTAGAATAAGAAGCTGAAGAATGTGATCAGAATGTGCCGAATATTTTACTTGACTTCACTATGTTCCCATGTATATATATACCTACAGTACACCCACATGTATACCGTATAATATGCTTTGTCAGCAAGCTCGACTAAGTTGGTTTCTATATTGAGAATGTACAATGTACTGCATATACAAAAGTACGCTTTCATAAGAATTTCTAAAACATTTCTTATTTCCAGAACGTTATCAAATTCAGAACTCCCGAAATTAGGAGTCAAGAATTAAACCGCAACATATCCCAAACCCAACGCAGCGCCAGTGTGGGTGCAAAATTGCAAATCGCAATTAAGCAGCGGCCATGTTGGAGCTCCTCCGCGCGCATCGATCAGCGGCTGCGGATGCATTTTTCAACGTTTACAAACCCCGGGCTTGTTCGTTTTTATTGAAATCCGAGCTATTACGAGCGTGTTAAGTGACGTATTTAGACATTCCTGGAATTTTAACGAGCCATTTGCATCGCGTTCCGTGCTTGTTCCACTCACCCAGAGCTGCGGGGGGATTGGCCCACAGCTGACGGAATAATGAAATTATCGCGACTCGTTGTTAAATACGTCGGGGGTGCCAAACACAAACATTTGGGAGAAAAAAAAGGTGTATAAACACAGAAATAATGCGCGCTTTTCTTCTCCGTGCGGATGGAATTTGTCCGCTGGCGTCGCGTGCAAAACGCGCAGGAGAGAAAATGACATCCGGCAAGAAAGATTAATGTCTGTCGATAATAGGATCGGTAATTGATAAAACCGATCGAAAAACCGCTTAAAATACGCTGGGCCAGGGGGCGAAAACAAAACTGGGACAAAAATCCGATTGAAACAAGTTAAAACAGTCTAGAACAACTACTGCTATATTACCCAAACTCCGCTAGAGGGCGCACGCCAACTTAGCACTTATTACTCACTGCAATGAAAATACATGTGAACTCGCTGGGTTTTATCATATCGTTCCTACCTCATATCTGCCTCTTTTTAAATTTTCGGGTTCAGCGACTGCATAGGATAAGCACGGTTTCTGAAAATAAAAAAAACATATGCAATTAATAACAGTCACAAGCTGCATTCACAAAGCTAATTATCGCGCACGTGAACCCACATTACAAAAAGGTATACAATGTGCTACAATGCATGTACATTTACTTTCAAACAAAGTAATTTGCCATGGCATTCAGGAAAAAGCAGTCCTTGGACATATATGAGAATGGCGTCGGTCATGAGATACGTGAAGTTTCAGCATTTGCCTGATCAAGTTGAACTCAAATCGCACTTTAAATTGAAATTATCATTCAGTGAAATGAAAGTACAAACGTCTATCATCAAAGCAGTAACCTTCCAAAACTTCTTTCCCACGAATTTCACCCGCTTATTCCCCATATCAAACAACAATAATTACATTTTCCTCTTTGATCAAATTTGCCCCGTGGCTGAATTCGGCATTGACTGCCTTTTACAGATCGTATACTCAAATCAAAATGTAACGAAAGTAACGAAACAATTTTATGGCCTATTTTCCAATGTCAGTTTTTATTTCAGTATAACGAACCGTTCTCGATCAGTTTTGAAATACATCAATTTATTTTTGACGAAATTTAAAAAAATTTTAAATGTGAAAACTAAGTTTAAACTGAAGATGCCTTCTATTCGGAAACGAGTGCAAAAAATGATTGCTCTACAGTACATGCATGTATGGTTCGATCAACAATTACACACTAAAAACACTTTGGTCAAAATTTACTAAAAAATGGTCATTTCTAACCAACGCTAAGTGTCATAATAGCTCCGACAAAATGTTTGGTCATTTTTACTGAAGTTAAATAGTCAAGTAAATGACTAGTATTTCTGGTAACATTTGACACATCATGTTAGTCATATTTGACCAAATTTGGCGTGTTTAAATCTTCATAATCAACCAATTTTTTGGTCAGTTTTACCTTGTTATAGTAGTCGCACCTATATTGAAAAAATAACGTATTGCCGAAATCAGGAATTAAAAACAATGATATGTTATTAATGCATTTATTAACTTCAACATATGAATTGCAAAGTAATAGTTGACAATTGCCGTTTTAAGCACGTTACATAGTTAATAACGTTGAAGCAATTAAATTTTAATTGCCTATTCAATAACTATGAATTTTACATATGAATTCAAAAATGAGAATTGTGAATTGGAACCATGATAGTTTTGATAGTTATTGTGCTGGCATAATTTATCCATATTTCAACATTTTTCTAACTGGAACTGTGAATGGGAACCATACACTAAAGTTCCATGTTTTTTTCAGAGATTCCACTGACTTATGTGTACTATAAAATATATGTATCTAACTAAATAATAAAATTCCAAAGTTCATATAAACTTACATCCACACATAAACTTCACATCCACACTGCTGCAAAAACTCCAACACTGGTGTGGAAATGCTTACATTAGCCAATGCAACTTTGTTGACAAAAGGATGTAAGTACTCAGGAAGTGCCGTTGGTGGGGTCTTCCATTTTATTTGAATAGGGGTGTTCTCAAATTATAGTCATAGTTGATATGACCAATGGTGGCAGTCAAATTCAACTTTTATTAGGGTCATATTTAACAGCTGAGCACTTACTAAACCTTTTTGGTTAAATTTGACCCTTTCTTTTTAAGCGTGTACTGTAGGTCGTCATTTTCTTGAGCACAGGTAGTTTGGCCAATAATGATGATGCCCACCTGTAACATGTAACTGGTGGGAGCTAGGGGGAAGATAAACCAACTTCCGAATTTTTTAAATAAACATTCCAACCCAAAATTTCGATTTCCCTGATTTTCCTAGAATACACTGAAGTCGTCTCCCTGACATATCACAAGAGATTTAAGGCCCATGATAAGATCGTTGTGACTTTGGGGACACCCTGCATAAAATTTCCACCTATGGGAAAAATTATTTCCATACGTTCGTTTTAATAAATGAATAAAAACTCAATTTTTCTTACCTTATAGAATGTTTCGTCCACTTGGTGCATGTTTGCTCCTTAAAGTCGCGAATTACGCCCTTCATTATCAAACAATTAAATAAAAATGAGAAAAATTTGCGCTTACGTCATCAAAAAAAGCGAGCGTGACCTTCTTAAGCGCGAATTTTTCTCATTTTCATTCAATTTTTTGATAATGAATATCGTAATTCGCCACTTTAAGGAGCAAACATGCACCAAGTGGACGAAACATTCTAAAAGGTAGGAAAAAATTGAGAGTTTTTATTTATTTATTAAAACGAACGTATAGAAATAATTTTTCGTATAAACGAACATTTTATGCAGGGTGTCCCCAAAGTCACAGCGACATTTCCATGGGCCTTAACACAAGGTAAACCATCTCAATTTCCCTGACATTTTCAAGATTCGCCTGACCGGGTAAGCTATTTGCGGCGCCATCATCACCACCACGGACCGAATCCCGAGGAGTTTTCGAGGGACCCTCGCATCCAGGCGCATCTTCGCCGCCGGCAATGACGTCACGCGCATCCCATCGATCCATCCTCCGCAGGCCCCGCCTCCAGCTCGTGGGCGGAGCTTATGCAAAACCCGGCAACAACATGCACGAGGGGGAAGGGGGGGAGTGACCGAGCCCCGAGCCCAATCTCCATGCTGCTCTCATCCTCCGCCGCGGCGCTGCCACCATGGGCTGGGATGCGGCGGCAGATGCTGCTGTGCCTTGGCCGGGGGCCATGGGGGCGCTCCCCCTCTTCCAAATCCATTCTAAACCAATGAATCTGCGCTCCAAACGAGAGATTACATTTCGCGTTCCGTAGAGGGCGCATGCGTCGGCCCGCGGGCACGGGGGCGGCCCCCGACGGCTCCTTTGTGAAGCCCTGGATTTGTTACGTGGCCGGGGTTAAGTAGCGTCGTCAGTGTCAACCGTCATGCAAATTGCGCCTAATTCGCCCTGGCCAGGGCCCCCGATATGCAAATTAGGTGGGGTGCATGGGGGGCCTCGGAACCCGGGGGGGGGGGGGTTTGGCCCAGCTGCCTGGATCCTCGCGCGTGGATGCGCCCGAGCTGGAATTACTTGCAAAAGCCCGCATTTCGAGGCGTCCTTTGCATTTTAAACAGTAAATAAGACGACAAAGATGGCGGCCGACTAAAATTGCGCGTGTCAAGACAGGCCTGGGGACACCCTGTAACCTTGCGGCAAGCAAAAGACTCCCTTAGGGCGTTTCAGAACTAAGGACTCATGCACTTCCATGGGAGAAATCCAAAGGGCAATCCATACAGGGCGTCACAGTAAAACCTTCCAATGCTGTTCCTCATTCAAACAACAGGGTTCATACTCAAATTTACCAAATCATTTCCCTGACTTTCCCTGACAGCCCAAGTAAATTTCCCTCACTTATAAATCGTGTAGAATTTTTTTTTAACCTGCTCATGAGAAAAATATAATGTTTATTAATATCAACTTTTGGAAATAGTCGGCAGAAATCTTAAAATAATTAATAAACATGTAAAAAAATTATTTTTGGGGTATTTTTTGGGATGGAATTTATTTTTCAATTTTATTTTGTTGACAAAACTGTTATTTTCCCTGACTTTCCCTGATTTTACAGCAAAAAAACGTAGTTTTCCCTGACTCTCCCTGACCATTTTGTACTTCCCTGACTTTCCCTGACATTCCCTGACTTTCCAGGTGCGTATGAACCCTGAACAATATCGTCAATCAAAGTCGTCGTCCCCGCCAGCATGCGTGAGCTTAAGATCAAATTTCGCAATCTTGATACGCTAGATTTTTAGAATTTGTAATAAAACTTATGTCGGGACGTTTTGTTGTGTTTGTTCCATACTTAAACCGCGGTCACCATGTCTAAGATGAGTATATGTACATATATATTCTCTCTCACATATAGCGATTTCCGGACATCAGATAATATAGCTAAGCCAACTTCCGGATATCAACGAGCTGATCCAAAGGGCATCATGCAGAAACAGAAGAAATGACCCTTACCATGTACACATGCGAGCGTGTGTACAAAGGGGCCTTTGCTCTTGATCTGCCTCCAACATTACTCAACAGCAGGCGTTCAGGACACCCTGTAGTCGCAAAAATAAGCAACGAACGAAATGGCCCTTAGGGCACTTTGGATCTCCGACCTCCAACGACAAAAATAAGCGACACGAATCGAGCATCGTCCACAAAAGCTGGTCAGCATCAGGAGCAAGTTGGTCAGCTGCCCCTGTCGTTGGACAAACACACATAGTCGTGGTGCGTGTGGAAATGCGAACGTTTTGGGGTCATCTTCTTAAAACTGCAACAATTGCAAAACGGCTTAATGACCTATTCAGATTGCCTCGCCCATAATCTGGTCACACCTTCCACCACATGCAGTGTGACAAACTTACAAGGTCAATTTATCCGCGTCATAACTTAACCAATTTGACCCTCCAAAATTTCAAACATTTTTGATAACTTCAGCGGTCAACTTATGCCAGAAAGCTAAGCAGGTTAAATTATTGGCCATTTTCTCTCTGACCTTTAGCTAACCCCCTCATTTTGCTACACGTGAATGCATGGGAATTTCCGCCACCTAGCGTGACGCGCTCACATTAGCACCTGTTGGTTGTAATTTAGGGTTTGGTGCACACACACAAAAAAACAGCTCAGTCCCAGTCCTAATGGCCGCTTGTTTGTTCATCCCACAGCCGACAATTAAATTATAAAATGCCGGGATGCATGGATGCTCATGCATGCGCCCAGGACTAAATGCAAAACAGATACGATGATAATGACGGCCATAAACCTAACCTGGCATGGCCACCGGGCCTGGCATTACATCAAAATGACGTAAAAAAACCGTGTATCGAATGGGGTAAAGGCACTCCGGGGTCAGGGGTCACCGCGGACCTCACAATGCGGCATCGCCCAAAGGGGCCCTATAAAACTCGACACATTATGAACATATCGTATGCATGATTAAAATATACGACGCTTTTATAGCGTTATTGCAGCGTCCACTCTGGGTGGGGATAATGAATTAGGGAGGGGTTAAGGATAGAGGGCGCCACGCATGGCCCGGGGGCTAATCAGCAGCGGCCATGACCCCTGGACGATCCCCGCTCTTAATTAAACCGAGCTCTTAACTCAAGTGTTTAGTACGAGCATCTGATTGGGATGGCTATCTGGACATGCAGTGGTTCAACTAAATTTAGAACAGCATTAGAAAACGTGTATTTTTGAAAATTTTTAAATATTTCTTCGTCCTATCTATAATCCTATTCCATTGCCGGTCGATTCTCATACTCCAAAGTCGATATTTCGTAAAATACTGTACTTGGATAGAATTGGTGATATTCATTTGTCGTTTTCCATAGTCAAATTAACCATGCCTAATTACTGGGTGTAAATGTATCTTGTATATATTATGTTATGAGTTGCAGGAGGCTTGGCATGTTATTCCTGATTAAAGGAAAACTGTAATGTAAAATTGTGAAACCAAATTTGGAGGTCATGGGAATACAATGCATCAGCTTGCTACATACATGTGATCGAAAAGTTATGCAACCGATAACATTAGCGTGACTTTGTCATGGGTTGCGTGACTTTTCGATCACCCTGTAGGATAACCAAGTAATATAACAACAATGCATCAATCCATCTGGACCTTTTTCATCTCAGGAATAAATCCAGTATTGAGGTATTGTGATAATCATATGTGGTATGATTGTTGATACTACACAAATGTGCTTCTCCTAACGGGGTCGTAGGCTGGCAGTGATTGCCTGATGGTTAGGGGCAGTTAATCAAAGCAGTTTAAACAATGCTAACAATTAAAAATTGATAGCATGGGTGTTACACCCCAAAACTCCTTTAAAGTGAACAGCAATTCTCAATCGCTCAACAATCCTTTCAAGAATCCAACGTCCACTGTCCACTCTGCAAGATGGAAACTTGATTTGCAGCCTTCCTGATTAGGTTGCCTGATGCGATAACAGTCCCTCGTTTTTTATACTTTCAGATAAACGGTGTCCGTCAACAGTAGTTTTACTGCCATGGCAATGGAGGAGCAAACTTAATTTCCGAGCTGCAAGACTGCTATTACCAGGTTGAGAGGCGAAGCAGTTACAGGGAAATCCACACGTTTGCACACCACGAGCATGAGTGGTAACAAAGTTACGTTCCATTGCAGCGATTGCGGCGCTCCCACAGCGGACGGATCAACCGCATGGTGGAGCGACAATCTCAGCTTCACGCTTCATCGAGATTTTCATCAACCGAAAACCGCTTTGTAGTAGCAGAAACTGTTTTCTCGCCTCGATTGCTGACTAATCACGTGACATGGCAGACTAGGCCGCCAAATGGAAACCCAAAATCGAGTTAACCCCCTCGTTGGGGGCGCCCTCTATCAGCGTCGGGAAGCTTGCATCCCTGTTTAATTCTGCCATGCACATGTACTGCTGTATTCATGTACATGTATGTCTGATGTTTCAGCAAACATTCTTTTTTAATCTTGTGAACGAGTAAACTGTACATTAAGGTTAATTCTGTGATTAAAACATGTGCAAAAATGCATACACGAGCTTTATATGTTCTCATCTTCACATCACGTGTGGAACTGAAGTTTTTCATTTCCCTGATATTTCTGTTTTCCAGGTAGGGTGTTATAACCTGATTGCTCTGCGAGGGAGAAATGACTATAATATAATATATAATATATAATAAAATAGACCATGAATTTCTGAAAATGAAATTCTAGGGCCAAATTTGCATTTTTCCAGGTTGAAAAAATAAGTTGTAATGATTAAATAGTACCCATTAAATATACCATTAATTTTAGTGCCAAAGACATTTTCAATTTAATTCAATTCAAACTCAGTACCCTACCAAGCTGGCTATTTCTATTACCACTCAGTGTTTGTTCAATCAGTCTTCAATCGCAAAAGGATCTAAGCAACAATGTACATCTCCAGGACAATTTGCCACGGGATATACTCAGATATATCTGTAATGAAGCTGCCCAAACACCAGGCAATCGCAATCAGCTTACGAGTCGTTAAGAGAAGCCCACTTTCTCACAGCGTCTAGCAGGGCATTATCCACCAAGCTACATAGATGGCGCTACCGTTTGCTCCACTCAACTTGTCAACAAACAAATCAACCGATGCGCAAGACTGACCGAAAAGCTCGATCGATATCACGTAATGTCCAGCCATGACTTTCGTATAAAACTGCTCATAAAGGGTCGAACATCAGTCGTTGGTTGCCATTGCTACACGCTCGACAACAATCTCCACGATTTTCGTCTGCCTGATTTTCGAGCTCGGCGCAGTTTGATAGGATAACGAAGGAGGAGCGCCGCGAGGAATCCTCCATTCTGCGCAAAAATAATGAGTGGAATTTGCTTCAATTTGCATCGGCGAATGCCTGCCCATTGATTGGCTATATACGTCGAGCAAATAAATCAAATTGGAGCTTCGTAGCGTGACACTCGCATCGCCCATAGGCCTACGCGCGTTTGGAGTGGAGCAAAATGGCTTACGACCATCCGCCATTTTGACGACTACCTAATCACCCTAATGCCATGCACGAGCATCATTAGTCATCATCATCAATTTTCATTCAATTCCAGCAGCTTTATACATGTACGCCGTGTATGACATGGTCCCAAATGGAGGATGGAGAATCCCATACACGCTGCAGAACAATGCGCATTTCGTTCCTCGGCTTAATTGCGCAATCACTCAGACGAAAAACAATGATTGGTCACGACAGAGTGCTGGCATGTCACGTGACTCTTTCATCGTCCTTTTTGCACCAAGCTACATCTGATAAATTACGCTTAGGGCCCTTGGTCCCTTAGGGCACTCAACACTCGCAGGCATGGGTGTTTTATCAAAACGTTGACCACAACCAAGGGCAGTCCCATACTATCGTCAAAATATTTCCGGTCCTGCAGCCTGCACTTCAGAATATGCCCTGCTCCGCCATGAGAAATATGCAACTCGTAGGCTGGCAGTGATTGCCTGACGGTTGAGCAGCTAAATTTTTTAGGTTATAAGTCCCATTCCGAGACAGAAATAGCACCCTTGACCAATTAGAAAATCCAGTGTTTATGTGTGAACACAGTAATGGCTGCAGGAAATTATTAAATTGTGCCAGAAACTGAGATTAAATTGAAACAGTGTCTCTATATATATTCTTGTTTCCGGTTATTTGGTTTGGAAAGGTCGAAAGTTTTTAAAGACGTTTTTAAATGTTTACCTGCAATATATGTTTGCATTTAATATCTATACACTATATATGTTCTGTATACTGCGGGTACGAAAGTCGTACCTGTACAAGTATGCAGTGGGCTCAATTAAAAATACATGATATGAAGCATGTACAGTATTATCAACATGGTTGAATCAGAAATATGTTAATATCTCGTCAATGATATGATCATTTGTACGATGAGCATGAATAAAACATGCAAATTACCATGCACGATGATGCATGCATGTTCATGGGAATAGTGCATGTGCACAATAGCGTCCGTGCATGCATGGGTGCCCTTGCAATGGGCGTGCTGGCGCTTCGAGTCTATGACGGAGCCCTTACGCAATCGACCTAAGGTACGGAGGCCCTAGACAGACCGCAAATCAGCTATCGCAAATTAGCGCACTGCTGTGGAAACCCGAGATTTGCGAGCCCATCCGCTGATTGGTGCAGCAATTTTTGAAAGCCATATTCAATCACCGCACATCCACGCGCATTAATAATACACGAGTTCGCCTGCAGGATAGGCGCATTAGATGTTTTCACAAAAATAGATACGTCGGTGCATGTGTTTGTGCGTGTATATATTCCCATTATGGATCTCGCAATTATACACCTTGCTTTTGCGCCAACAATCACGCGATGCTGCAACCGTTAATTATACCCAGAAATGATAAAACGTTACAAACAATAATAAGCTCGCTGAAATTAATTGGATGAATCCGATTGAAAAATTACTGCTCTGGTCCGCCACAGATCACCTGGAGGAATTTTTACTAACAAAAACGAGAGATTTTTGAAACGCAGGAATAATTGGTGATAGACGAGTGTTATCGGGCACATACATGTATCATGTATACACATCCTATACTGTACGAGGGGAGGGGTTATATTATTTGGTATATACTTTTCCAGAAGAAAATATGCCATTGTAATCCCCCTACGGCTATTACTATTGGCGATAAATATATGAAGAAAATATACCATAAAGAATTCTCATATACAAATAATTTTCAAAAACAAATTTTGCTATTGTGTGTATTTATACAAATTTGTCAAGAAAAATCGCCTTGATGATCATCGTAATTGATATTATTAAAAACCGTTTACATGAATATTAGGTTAAAACCCATTACGATCTGAAGTCTTTGTGATAAAAATTCTAAAAAAAATGTATCTACGTTATGCTGAGAGTTACCATAAACTCCTACCATCATTTACAAAATTTAACTTATAAAAAAGTTAAGGTTTTGTAGTAATTAAAATTAAGGTTGTATCATACAGCTGTGTACAGTACCTCTACTGAACAGCGCCGCCTACTGGCCCTTCCAGTGAATCAAATACGTGAAATAAGAAACTTTTAGGACACCTTCATGCAAAATGTGTACATTTGTAATTGCAACTAACAGTTTTGTTAACAATTAATTATTGTAATGCGGGTAAGACCAACTTCACATCAATGTCAATGAGAACTAACCACACGAAGTGTCACCTGCAGAGCATCGAGGTAGGTGAAACCAGATCCGCCAACCTCGATGGGGCCAGAACCCGGTTGCAGCGAGCATATCGCACTGCAGCTTACGTTCCCATACAAACAGCTTAATCCGCCATTGTTGGCCAAAGACCCCCAGCCTAGCAGAACTAATCTCTGTACGGCAGTCCGTCGGATCCGCATTGACTCGTGCTCGGTGCCCCTGGCGGCCACCCTGTAGGGCTCAGGGCATCCACAATTAGGGTCCGTTCCGACCTAATCCACTTGTTGACGGATGGGAATCCTCTTGGACAGTGACAGTTGTCAACTGGCGGCCATGTTTTTTTGGCGCTGAAAGCGTCCACTGAAGCGGAAAGTGGACATCGTCGAATTGCTCGGACGTGTTTGTTAGCCTGCGTTGGGTTACATCGCGAGAAATCAAAACGAGAGGGCTCCCACCGCACCCTCCGCCAGGGGCGCTACCGTGTTTTAAGGGGGCTGAGAACGAATTAATGAACAGAAAAGAATAGAGATTGGATAACGGTGCAGGCGCATTCAAGACGTCTATAAAGCGACAGGACCCTCCATGTCAGTAATCACATCTGGTTGATAAATTCGGTTTATTTATTATGGTCTACAGTAATTCTGGAAGATTCAATACCGAATTTATTCGAAAAATTTAATATGAGTGAAACGAATTGGTATGCTGGGGAATTACATAAATACTTCAAAGTTATGAACTTATCAATTTGAGCAATGTGTTATGGGGGAAGAGCAAAAACGACGTCCTTTAAAAATCTGATTTTTGACTATTTACTTTATTTTCGTCCAAATTGGACAATCATCCCATGTAAAAGAGAACGAGAAACACTCGCTACAGCTTACCAATTGGTTCATATCATGCTGGATGACTAAATTACGTTTGCGTTTTGTGGCACTTACACTTTTGAATATCAATTTTTCAGTTGACTCATTAAATTTCGAACCTTTTATAATGCAATTTGATGACATCTTCGAAATGCATTCCTGAGTTCCTACTTATAATGCACGAAGTTTTGAATCTGCAAATTTTGCTATACCTGGACCCTATCTCATAAAACACTAGAAGTTGAGGGTTTCATGAAATGAGACATACAAGTATAGAAATGATACCTGCAAACATCAACTCATAGCTCACAGTTATCTCACATATTCATCAACTCATAGCTCACAGTTATCTCAGATATTCATCAGCTCTTCGCACTCATCATTTTTTATGAAATTGGGCCCAGGTAAGTAATTTGCTCCACTCAAAAGTGATATTTATCACAACCCCTCCACCACATGGCATATACATACATAACATAGCTGACTGTGGGGTATAACATATATGCTGTAGAATAGATGTTTAATAAATCCCATTTATGCAAAACGAAATTTAATTTAGTAATTTTTTTGTTAATTTCAAATGCACTGCATGTTGGGGTAGCATAATGCCTGTGCACAAATTGGGTTCCAGCTCCGATCCGCTCACCAAACGATGCCCTTAGGAGGGCCCCTGGGGGGTTTGCGTGCCCCCAGAAAAACGAGCTAATAAACAGCTCGGCCGGTCGAGTGCGATGAGAGGGTTCGGATCCGGGGTCCTGGGTTCGCGCCCCGCCCGTTCGTGCGCCTGGATCCGTTTTTGTGGTTTTGGGCAATTTGCGCGAAGGGGGGCGCCATTGTGGCCGCCGCAAACCGAGCCTGCTTTGTAATTTGCGGACGTTGAATGGCTCTTTAGAACCCGCGGGCCCGGGCTCCCGTCCCGCGGGGGTTCGGAACCCAAAACGTCTTTTGTCAGCATCTCGATTCGCGATACGTCGCCTCCAACCGCCAATTTCGTCACCTCGGACGCATGGGGCGCGGGTGCGTCTCTGCCCAAAAAAAAAAATTATTTCATTCGTCCAAAATCATAAAACGTGGGCCCATTATTTATCGATTTTTTGGGAACCATCGCCGCTCGGGCCCATTGTCCACTTTCACTTTTTCCCATTTGATCTGCGCCGCGCTATTGTCGGACGGCCCCTGCAATTTGGGCCTGTGGAGAAGGGCCGATTCAACCGTCCTGCAATTCAAACGCCATTCCGTACTATTGACATTAGTTCGACGTCATCGAGCCTTTTCTAATTTCAAATAGCCACTTCTTACAAATGTGTTGTAGAAGAATCGTGATATGGCACCTGCATCTTTCTGTCAAACGTGTTCCAATCTGAATACGATTATCCGAATTACTTGATAATGTACTGTCAATATTGAAGTACAGTAACACCGAGTAAAATGCCGACCATGGCTAGCTGTACACTTACATGTAATTCATGGAGATAAGCTGTATAGGTATTGCCATAAAGCAATTAAATATAATATTTGTCGAAGGAATGTTATGCAAAGGTATTGTTGATCGAAAAATCCGACCTAACTAAGTAATAATTTACTGTCAGACATTTTCACTTACACGTATACAGAAGGGTAAAAAGTAAATAAATGAAGCAATTCTCCACATTCCATTACACACAGTTTTGCTTATATCGTTTTTGTGTGTGCCTAAACTAACCTAACCGCTAGGCAAACACTGCCACCTGACGAGTCGTTAGGAGAAGCCCACTTTCTTACAGCGCTTTTGACGGAACAGTGCATGGATAATCCATAATTCGGCCCAATTCTGCTACAATGTTTCCGAACTTCCTTACTTTCTCATTTTTATTAATTTGGCTCAACATATTTTTCTAACCAATGCATACAATATAAGCTTATAAATGGCTGGTGTGCACTGATGTATTCTAAGATGGCTTGCAGAATCTTGCATGCAATGGTAAAAATTGATGGGAAAGATTCCTATATTTGATAGACATGTATCTACCCGACATTTTCCCCACAAGAGTCCTACGTTATTTTTCCGCTTCCAGCTGTTGTTTCAAAAAACTTGCAATTTCCAGTTAATTCAACTCGAAAAAAATGAGTCAATTCAAAAATAACTTAAATTGGAACATGGAATGCACCATTGAAAAATTTCGTTATTTACGATGTAAAAAAAACAACGTATAGTGATGACATTTTTTAAACATCTCGCATATGTATGTATGTCTCGCCAACGTTGCAACGTATATAAGATGAAATGAATTTTCTAAATGCAGGTAGTACTCATCTATAACACCGAGCACATGTACATACCGGTATATACATGTATATCATGCATATCACTCTTGGAAATAATTATATGATCAGGTGTATTAAAATACCACAACGTTCTTAAAAGGTCCATTCCAGGTTGTATACGCTTGCTTATAGGGGTACTCTAAACAAATATATGATTAATAGGTGATGATAAGCATCTGTTTTACAGGGCACTTATAGACGCCATTTAAATATAATGATTTCAGGTATACCTGATATACATGTATGCATGGTCGATAATTATCTCCAATTGTTTATCAAGTACTAGTTGATTTTCTGCTAACATCACCTACATTTCACCTTAACGACGATTACCCAAAAATTTCTCTGACACCCATTATTAATACACAGTATTTTCTTAAATATATAGGCCAATTTATAAGCAAACATTTAATGTTAAACACGCGCCTGCATTAATCAGTGATTGGCGAAGTTGATTTTCCCCAAGGGAAAATTTGTTCCAACACATACGCTCGTATATACCTGTTCTTTAAAAAAACAAAAACAAAAAATTGTCAATTTTTAAATAATGCGAAAACACCGCAAATTAACGTATTTGTGATAATTCCATGAACACATTTAGCGATGTTATAATGTCGAAATTAATCTTCTTCTTTTTTCCAAAACAACAACTACTAATCGAATGGTGAAATATAAGTACCGTTTTTATAATATAAAAGTGTTTTCGTCATTGCATAAGGCCTTCACTCCCTGCCCCTAAGGCCCCAACGACACAGGCCTAAAGGCATGCGTCTCGGTTGCATGCAGCACCTGCGGCTCACCCCACAGATATTAGGCCTAATAAGAGCGCCATTATCTAAAACGGTCATCGTCGGTATTAATTGAGCGTTAACGTTAAACAAGTAATTACAGCCCGAGCAATTAGCATTAGGTGGAGGGCAAGGGTCACGGGCGGGTGCACGTGGCCCTAAGCAGCTGGCCGCTACAGAAGCTGGCCGGGGTGGGGGCGGGGGTCACGGCGGGGTCAGCCGTGCTCGCCAGCGTTGGTTTTTTGCCAAACTGCAATGGCTGACAAAACGCCTGCACCAGGGGGCGCAAATTAGGCGGACCACCGACCGACGACGATGAATTTCTTTCAATGAGGCTAATCAGGCACGACCGCAGGTGGGCATACTTCTCGCAGATCGTGCATCGGAGGCAAAGGCCTAAGGGCACGCATGCCTCAATATGCAAAAAAGGTGTTTTGGAACGAATTTGGCATACGCGTCACACACCCGAGTACCAATGGAAGACCAACATACTGGGGCAATAGCTAGTGCTTGGATGAAGATTAGTGCACGTGAACATGTATAATGTTGCAATAGATGCATGTCAAAAATATTCATAAAAGGTCTGGTCTACGTTATAAGTCTCAAAATATTTTTCTCTACAAAACATTTACCGTAATTTCAGATGGTTCGAGTAGGCTATTTTTGACGCAGAAAACAAAGTTAGTTTGGGGCATATATGGAAAGGCATAATTTTTATTTTCTCGTTCAGGTTGAGAAAATTGGAAAACTGGATAACTTGCTTGAATTTAGGTAAGATGTATGGTACTAGGGATCCCACTCAAATTCTCATGCCGATTTCCCTGACATTTACACGAAATTTACAACGCAATACAATACTATTATCAGGGGTATATACAAAGTTTCTTTCGGTATATCAAATTACGGATCAATTTCTGCGAATTACGAGATATTGGCTATATTGAAAAAATGAAGTAGGCGACAATTTTAGTATCCCAAAATCCTTGACAATTCCTAATATTTGCAATAATTTCCTGACTTTCCGCGCAGTTATGTTCACTGCACTCATGGTGAATTAAATACGACTAATGCATGTATGCATCGCCCTATATTATACCAGTCACAGCAACAGCGACGATTATTGGAGAAATTAACTCATGGGGATGCATGTACGCAACCCATGCATGCATTGCTCGAGTGTCCTTCGCATTCTGATGGAGAATGAAACCAGCGAAGCCATGCATGCATGCGTATATAGGCGATAGACGAAAACCTGAGAAAATGATTGTATTGGAAATGGTCCATTTAGACAAAGTTGATGGTCTACCCTTTAACAATTTAGTGAAAATCCAAGATTCCGGATAGCTCATACAACATCTGATCAACCGATGCAGCTGGCGAATTGTGCATGGACGGGAATGCATCAAAATTATATTTTGGATCAGAAATTCGGGTTTTAGATCTATAGGATTAGATCCCACAATCACCGCCCAAAACGAATATTTCCTGCACAAAAATGTCTGCTTAGATATGAAATATCGACATCATCGGTATCATCCATGCAGTAATTGTACAAGAGTATATATCGACGATTGCGTGCACAGATATTGTATGTCCACATTTTCGAATTGTCCAGAATGTCGTGCTAAAGATTTCGTCGCCTCGTCACGTTGAACCCTGCTTATTTCAATAATTATAGCTATTATTTTAAGCGACCTGAGATGAATAATAAATATATACCGCACATCGCATGCATTCAAAAACACTGGAGCTCCGCACAGAGGTTATACATGCATGTAGCTTACTGTATACCATCACAAAAAGGACGTACAATGCATGTGCATATACCAACAGTGAACTACTGGGTTTACGTATTCAAATTGCGATTATATGCTTCGGTCCCAATTTCTGGGAAAGTCTTGAGTTTGGGCACAACGTAACTAGGCTGTAGGCGAGTCAGAAGATCGTACAATTGTATAGGTTTAACTAACTTTTGCACATTATAAAAAAAAACAGAAAAAAAAAAACCATTGGACATACAATATGTGTGCACGCAACCACCGAAATGCAAATATCAATCGCGCTACACCAGCGATCCCATCCGACACGGGCCGGTCGAAAACAGAGAAAGAAAAAAATCCCAACTGGCATAAAATTCATCTAAATGTCACGATCAAATCCAGGGCGATTTACGAGCCACGCGTGGCGGAGGTGGCGACGCATGACCAGCATGGCGAAGCGGTGAAAACGCGACAAAAAGCGGCCATGCCAGGCCACTTAGCCGTCCATCAGCCACGTCACGCTGGCCGAGGGCGACCATAACTCATGGCCGATCGTCGAGCTCCGTTGACGTCCGACACAAATCCCAGCGGACGACGGTCGCGCTTGACCATCGCAGTGGCGCACATTCCGCAAATATCCACGGAGTAATTCCTGAAGCGGCACTCATCGACGCGCAATTCCCCAAACATGGACGACTGACCGGCAGGCTGCAGGACCAGTGTCGTTCTTGGCAGTCAGCTGACCGCTGTCTCCGGTCAGCCCCGGGCCACGCAAGACGGGGGGTGGGGCCTCGTCGCGGTGACCCCCGCGGGGGTCAAGGGGAATCGAAACAATAACCGCACCCTCCCCCAGACACTGTCACCCTCCAATTCCGCATTCCGATAATCACTTTGAACACAATCATCGATATAAACTGCAGGTTGAACACCAGAATGTGTAAAGAAAACCACGATCATTTTATGCGTAACGAGTCTTACATGCATGTACATGAAGAGACTGGCTATAAAGTAAATATTCTTACAAAATTGATTCCCATATCCCATCGTATACTCGCCACCCTAAACAGTTCTTCAATTTGACCACGAGTCTCTATAACACTCGTAATCACAACATTATTAATTCCACGTGACACATTCCATTGCATGCATGGACGGACACGGCCAATAAAACACTATTGGAGACCACAACAGTTACAGGGAACGTACAAGTATGATGTCATCTTTTGGGGATTGAAGGGGGGGGGGGGAGGGGAACTAATTATCAAGTACATGTAATTCTTTTACAAGTATATCAAAAACTGCATGGTTTGAAATCCTTTACTGTTTTTCCAAAGCCCATATTTTTGACAGAAACGGGATAAAACGCATCATCTCCATCCCAATCTCCCAAATTCCGCTTACACCACCACGTGACAGCATCTCAAGAACGCCACCAGCCACTAACTATCACGTCTCCAAATCCATCATTTCCGGCAGCGCATTAATTCCAAACCATTTCCAATCACCGCCTATTTCGGAAACGTCGCCAGCTTTCGGTGTCATCACTGGGGGTCACCGAGGTCACACCTCATCAGGTACGTGAAGATCCACCATTCGCAAGGTCGCTGATTTCGCGATGACACAATGGTTGAACCCAATCCCCCAATTAGCGCCGCCACCGCCACGTGACACCGTCCCCAAAAAAAAATTTTTTTTTTAAAAAAAAGTCCCCCCACCGTGCATCAATGGCAACGCCATCCAGCCAAGAGAGAGTGTCTTACCTGCCATGAATTGGCGTCCAGGGCAATGAAGGACATGATGGCGCGTGCAGTAGCAGCAGCAGCCGGACGTTAGCCCGGAGCGGTCAGCTTGGCCGTGGCGACTAAGCGCGCCAGCCGGACCCGAAGAGGCGGTCGTGGGGGGTCAAGGGGGCGGGATGACCGCGAGCGAAGCACAGAGACTGGGGCGACCACCGGTGTCCGGCGATCCTCTCGCCTTCCGATCGGCAGCCAAGAGTGGCACCACCTCGGCAGACGCACGCAGCCCAAGCGGCACTCGCTTCCCATTGGCTGCCGTGGGCCCGGGGGCGAATAGGAGGCGCGGCCCTCCCCTCGGATCGATGCGCGAATCCATGCACCCGGGGCGGCGCCCAGGCACGGACGGAAACGGGGCCGCTGCGAGGCTAACACCGACGCGCTGTCTGGGGGACTGTCTCGCGGGCCCTCGGCGCCCGCTCTATACGGCGACGGCACGCGCTTCCTCATTGGCTGGCGACGCTCGGGCCACTGTCTTCGGATCGGGGCTTTTGGAGAAGCTACTTTTTTCACCAATGATGACGCCATGCAGACAGCCGAGAGCACGCAGTTTTAGGCTGATGGAAAATTAGTACGACTGTCTTCATGTCATATCGCTTGGGGAAGTTAGTTTTTACGCCTTATTATCGCGTCATCAGTCGAGAGCACGCAGTTTTAGGCTGAGGGAAAATGAGTACGATGCACTGTTAGGACAACTGTCTTCGGGTCATATCTTTTGGGGAACATACTGTTGGGGAAGTTAATTATCACGTCATCAGCCGAGCGCACTCAGTTCTAAGGTGACTGCACCTGTTTCGTAATTGGCTGTTTGGACAACTGTCTTCACTGTATAATAACAGTGACGATGTTAGAATTGACCATCTAAATCATCTGCCAGGATCCTGTTTTCAGAGAAAGTGTCATTTTTAAATTCGAGTTATTGTTTTTAGAAAATACATGTAGTGCTGAACATCTTTGTGAAGAACTTAATGTATATATGAGTGATTGGAGGGAAGCTACTTTCACAGTTACACGCACTGTTATAAGCAATGTCATTTTTTTTTAATTTGGTCATGTGGTCAAAGCAATTGGCCTTCCAAATCATCTGTCAGTAGGGCTGTCTTCAGAGAATACGTGTCGTTTTTGCATATGAATTAATTGATATAACAACATCCCAGGACAGCATGACGCCATATGTCTATAACAGTGATTGACACCATTATGCTAGACACTAATCGATATTGCAATCAAAGGAAGGCATGCAGTGTTCCCAAAACTGTTTCGAGTTTTTCATGGACTGGCAAGTAATCCTATATGATACATTTAAATGATCTGAAGATTCTGCTTGAACTAATGATATCCCCAGAGCCATTTTGAGTGAACTAATATCTCCAGAGCCATTCTGTTGCACTCAAGTCAGGCAATAATACTGTCTTATGTCTTAATGTTCTGTCCCATTCTCTGTTTTACTTGTAGCGAGCAATTCAATCAAAGGGTTTGATGGGCCCTATAGGCCTTCTACCGGGCACAAAAATGTGACGAACTTTGCAATTAAAAACTCGGTGTAAGTAAATTCGGTGTTAAAAATTGCAACTGTCTTCATGCCTACGTCACAAAACGCCTTAAATCAATTGATTAAGGCCATGCAGCGTTATAGGCCCCATCTTCCTGTTACATCGGGGGAGGCGCCAACACCTAGTTATGGCGCTGGAACTACGACGTGATCCAACAAAAGTGACACTAATAGGGCCACATTAAATTTGAGGAATGCGTATTGGTGGTTGTGGGGTGGGGGGCGATAATCCCACCGCCGTATATTAATGTCGAATTTTCGAGGGGGTGTTACAACGCGTGGTCCCCCATTCGGATGAAATATGATCTTCGAGGCAACTCTTTTGACTAATCGAACGTCACTTATAGGATTGGAGCCCCAGGGCTGAATCGTAGACAAGGGACCCAAAATGCAGGGGCAAGCCCCAGAGGCACGTATGAGAGCGCACTTGACGCTGATTTGATGGACGGCGTACGATCTTTATTTCCCGTGATGCACGTCTGAGGAAGGATTTTCAAAAACAATTTTGGGAAAAAAATATGCGCGCAGCAACGCAAGCCTCACGAAAGGCCATCGAGGGCCAACCACGTGACATTCCAATCAGAATGGGACGTTCCAGCATCTGTGATTTTGGACCAGACAAGATCACCCTGCAAGATATGTTTTTAAATTTTAACTATGCATACAGTATATATACGTCACAGCTAGGATCTACTCTGCATGTACTACATGTGCATGTATCGTTGATTGTGAAAGTTATTCGCCTTTCAACGCGATGATCTGCTAAACTGTCAAAATGTTTTTTGATGTAATTAATAAACACTTTTCTGCATAACCTTGAAAGGACATTCGTATATTATGACACCATACATGTGCAGTTTATAATGCATCACTTGATGTATACTTTATGTATATGACATCAATAAATCGTGATTGACCACCCAATTCCCCCTCAAATAGTATGATATAGCTCGTAATACTTTAACAGACCTCAAAGGATGATTTTTAGGTGAGTTTTTCCTAACGGTTCATAGGCTAGCAGTGATTGCCAGGTCGTTGGGCAGCCAAATTAATTGCATTGTGAGGTTAGCTAGGTTATGTTACTTAAGTTAAACACATATAAGCATATAACATATATAACATATAAGTACACAGATATAAGCTTAGTACACAGTCATTCATGGATACTATATAGACCAGTAGGACAAATATAAATATTTTAAGCAAATTTTGAGAAATGCATAATATGCAATATCCTGTAGCTATATGTATTTCAAATTTATTTTTGAAGACATCTAAACGAGAATTGGGAGGAGGGGTATATGGATACCGCAATCTCCATAGAGATTTGAAAAAACATTTTCCCGTTTCTCGATAATTACACTCGTATTTATTTAACCATGCAGCATTAAAACGGAACAGTAACAGTACATTATAATGGTCTAGCTAACATATGAGAATTTCAGCATTCGTTTGAGTTTTCAAAAATTGACCAATGTGAATAGTGTGATCTCCCGCATGGTTGAAACAAGTCCTTCAACAACGGGCAAAACAACTTCCTTTCGCCCAGCAACGGATTGCTGGCCACAAAAATCCACTCAGAACTGAAGAGTTTTGAAGCAAGCAGGAAGAAGGGGAATGACTGGGTAGGGATAACCTTTGTCATTAACAAACCGATGGATATTTGCCATTAAACTTATTACAAACGGATCAGGGCCCCCTTTGCGAGGGTCCTCCTTTCAATGAGTTCTTACCACAAAGTAGACTTGTCCAGGTTACCCCACTGGTTACCCTGGAATGACAAAACCGCAACTAAGGGCGCATGAGGCACATTTCCTGCTATCCGTCCGACTCCATGTCGAGATTGGTACAGAGAAGCATGCCCCCTGAAGAATGAGGCATGCGTCGATTATTACAAAATGTAACTTAAATAATAAATAGCTGAGGAAAGCTCAATGTGTTTTCTGCTACATGTAGTTATGATGCAATATAATCGACCACGTGTACAACCTATACACTGGCGTGCAATTAACATAACATAATGCAAAATGGTCTCATCATGGAGGTGCAGTGTCGAGACCAGTTATGATGCCACCAAACTGCCTGCAAGGGAATAATGGTATGACTGCGACTTTTGACGCGGTTTTGCTCATGTAAAATCTCGTTCACATCAGATCATGTCTTATCCACACAAGTTAAGGTAATGTCCAACACCTGTGACCAGCAAACCAAGATACTGAGCATATATCTTTGCTCGAATTATTATCGGTATCAACGTTAACCGTACTGAGAGAGACCTCTCAGCATGCTGTCTAGGCCTCATGAATATCATAAAATTGCAACAGCTGGTAGAGATGCAATGTTTCCGCATGGTTTAGAAATAAACCAGTTTGTTCATTTCGTGCAGGAGTGTCAAAACAACCACAAAGAGTTGAAAGTGGTGATCTGCAATTCACTTTAATATCTTGAAGCTATCAATGAATGTGAGGACCTAAAGGCTTCCTGATCCAAACGATGGAATCTGCATTGGTTCACAACTACTAGAAACCTGACATCAAGGTTAACACCAACCAAAACTCGTCATTTGCCCATTCGATGAACGCCATCCAGTGGCCCCCCACAGAACGTCACTGGTATAAGTCGTCTGCAACTGTCGACAGCGCCATGGCACGATGTCCTCACGGTTGCCTCCCTATAAGCGCCACCATCAACATGCCCGTAAATTATAAACGAGTGGGTTTAATTTTTGCCTACCTTGTCCGCGCGCATGCGCACCCCCCTCGTCTGGGTATTAAGGAGGGCTGATGGGGGGTTAAAGCTCTCTGAAGAAACGAGTTTCATCGATTTCTGTCTCCGCCATGTGCCACTATACCACCACCAAGAATCACCACGACACGAGAACCACGGCTGAGCATAAAAGACAGAGGGCGTCCTTATCCCCTCCCCACTTAACCCCCCAGCCCCATGGCCCCCCGCCCCCCCTCGCCAGTGTGTACATGCCACGCAGGCAGGCGCATGTGGAAGCAGGGAGAATCAGAAACAGAGCTAGCCCTACTGGGGCTCTATGCCAATATGGCCCCAGGCCCAAACGCAAAACCCAGAGTCTATTCCCCCTCCCCCTCCCATCCCCACTTTGATAGATCTGACAGAAGCGCCCCCGGCGACATATTTAATATTCAAATGGAAGAAGCTTTCTGATCAAGACGTACACCACATCCACCAATTGGATATTATTATGCACGATTTTCTTGCCCCGCTGCCTGCCTCACATCCCCACACAACGAGCGGGGATCATGAATCAGACTGTCATACTGGCAAGACCCTATGCATATGAAGCACTTTCCAGCTAAAGTAGATTTTTGTCCATAAAACGCCTATCTGGTGGAAGCAATATCTGCGGTATAGCCACCCAACACTTAAAAAACCTTCAATACGATTTCATTGGAAACGTTGTGGTACTAAAGCTGATACTGAAATTTCATGATTTTCGTTATTTTGACATGCAGACTAAGACACGAGCCTACTTTACTTCTACTTGAGTTGGCTACTTGATCTCAGACCTTGATTCAGGATACCATAAACAAAGCAAGTTAAAGTCGCTGCAAATGGCATGTAAGCCCCGCAACCCCACGACCAGGCACCACTGCAAACACATGAGGAGAATATGTTGTATCCGACTTTAGAAAATTCAAATTGACCACATCACTAAGTTCCTTTGATATATGGTTATAAAGCAGATGATTCAAGAGTGCTTTAAAAAATGGCACCACATAGTGGCAGACAAAGTAAATTAATGTAAACACATGTCTAGTGACTTGGAATAAGGGAGCAGCATTTAAGGCGAGTTAAAACTTACAGGTAAACATTACGAAGTTATTAAGCACGTTAATGTCAGAACTAAATACCGTATCATCGTCAGATGTTAAATATTTAGATAGATAGCAAGATTTTCATGACATGTATACGATACATGTAAATTCGCCAACGTACTGAACCATCCAATGTAATTGTCATCCTCTGTGCAAGATCTATTTAATAAATTTGTCATTTGTTCAAAAACAACTCAACATCAGTGACAGGTTCAAGAGCTACATGTACCCTGCAATGTGCTGGTATCATTGTCAATGAATTTGAAGCCAGAATTCACGAACCATTCAATGAATTTGGCGGAATTTCACGACCAATATTTAATTACTTTGTCCCAATTTGAAGAAATCCCAGCGTCTCTTCATCAGAGCCGCTTTCTGACGAGATCTTAAGGCGTCATTTCCGGGGTTTTTTCCGGATACTGTAATGTCGGAGGTTCCATACTTCCAGTGCAAGTGTCAGTCTCAGTCAAAGCCATGTCTCGGGGTGATGCGCGGCAGATTTGCAACATTGTCAAGGTGAGTGCAAATTCAGTTTGATGCACCGTCTTCTGCAAAAAGGTCCTCACACGCAGGTCTTACAGGGACGGCAGTAGCCCCAGGGGGCGCTGTTCGACAATCTCCAAATTCCTCGAAAAACTGATTTGGATGAAAACGCACTAAGAGCGCGGATAAACCCAATTGGCAACAATAAAGATCCGCGTCACGGAGAGATTCAATTCGCTTCCTGTAATTCCAGCTTCAGGAACGCTTTCAGTCAGTTAGAATAAGGAATCTTTCATTGCTATTATCCCCAATCTATACGTGTAGAGGTAAAGCTAGACAACGTACAGTGTATGTTTTATTTTGGACATGAAAGCAACATAGATAGATGTACATGTATACCATGTAACGACGCAGATCTATGTAAAAATGCGATTATTTAATAATTCATTGAACAGGACATGAATTTGGGCAACTGCTAATTAAAACTTTGCTATGTTGAAATTTCAAAAACTTGGACTTTTTGTAATTGTATCGTATGTTGAGTATTTCATAAGAGTTTTAGCAAATTCTATGATTATGATTTCTATAGTTAGCTATTTGTATTTGTAACGGTCAAGTAACCGAGGCAAGGTAGAAGGTTGCAAACGGCCGTTTATTTCTCACAGTTTATCACAGTCTTTAGCCGATCCGGCCAGTATCACAACGTCCGAGCCACTTCGGCCG
>JAQFYZ010000472.1:0-41800 GCA_034695085.1 Cylindroiulus punctatus
GAAAAAGGAAGAAAATGTTGCACTAGTGGACGACACATTCTACAAGGTAGGCAGGATTTTGAGCGTCTTTATTTATTAAAGCAAAAGTACGGAACAAATTTTGCATGATGGAAATATTATGCAGGGTGTCCGAAAATTACCACGCATTTTCAATGGCCCTTTCGATCAGCCTTAAGTTCAATGCAGAATGACTAGGGGCACATATCAAAAAGTTAGTGATGTCTAAATATAACTGGAGATTTTCCGTGAATTTTCACATTAAATGTGATTTTGAATTGACGACAAAACTCACAGCGATTTATTGAACGTTTTCAGACACCCAATAATGTGTTACGTCAATATTGTATTCCAAATTAGCCAAATGCCTATTTTAGACTAACATAATAAACAGGCTACATCATTTTTGCCCGGAGCCAAGTGGCTTTCGTGCAAATTAAAGGCCACGCAATATACATGTAGGTCCCTAGGATGGCGGAAGGCCATGCTACAGCTACTTCCGGAATGAGAGTCAACACGCTCACCCTACATACCTTAGCTAAGCGACTTACAGCATTCACCACCGATGTGTGAACGTGCTAAAAACTGATACGCAATAAACTGGCATGATGGTTAAAAAAGTCATTTTATGGCCCTCAAGTGCGCCAAGTTACTCAACTGGAAGATGTCACCAATTTCAGCTACTTTCAAGCATGGTTTCGTAATTTCGGCAAAACAATGCCAATATTGACCGTGACACATTCTGATCACTTCGGCAAGGATCTGAAAGATCGAAGGCGCAATTTGTCGAGCCCGGAAATTGATGACTCACTCGATGCCAATTTCAGTGACGTCACCGATTACAGGTAACCACTTCCTACACCTGGCCCTACCCAAAGTCCTGCGTGGGTGTGAGCCAGCAGAGCATCACCGTTCTTGGATAAACTCACCACCAGAAGGGGGATGGCATTGATTGGTGTTCAAATTCAATTTGATGAATCGACAGAAAAGCCCCCTCTGAATTTAATGCAAGGAAAAGGATTTTCCATTAAAAAACTTTCTCCATTCACTGGAGGGAATGGAAATTTCGAGCTGCTGAAGTATGACCGAGCCATTGATTTTTCAATAAAACCCGACCATGGAACAAAAACCGGGACATAAAAACAACTGTTAATCCATTGTTAATACAAGGATTTCATGGCCTCTCAGCAGCTTTCAAGGGGGGTCACCAGCGTGCAACGTCTTAATTGGGTGTCTGAAGACTTGGCCACAGCTTTGGGTGGAATCAATTTCGAGTTATTTATTACTTGGACGTCATGTTTGCAAACTTACACTTTGCTGGCAATCTGATATGTGGCATTCTTCTCTTGGAATGATGCATGGAGAGCAATAAATTCCATGCAGACTCGACCTCTGGGTGGCAAGTGATGAAAAGTGACACGTTTTTATGAAGCGCCCTGTTTTTGAACGTTGAGAAATCGAACACCCTGGGACCTTAGGTCATCACCCACGCATGCTTCATAAACACGTGGATGGCAAATCTTTGCTGATGTTCATTTGCAATAAATTCTCCAGGCTGGCAAAGATTCAGTTACAAAGTGCAAGTGCATGTAATCAAATTGCAAACTGCAAAGTATGCTTTATTTGAAGCATCACTTGCTACACCCAAAGCATCCGTGCTTTGCAGATGATATGCTAATCATCCTGTATATCTAGCCTGCAACAGGTCAATGCCGCAGTCATGTCGGCATAATTGTCGGATCAACACATGTTTCAGGTAAATGTTGCCTATTTCTTATGTATAAGAGTCTGTCTGCAAAATGGTACTAGTAGGAGTTTACCTTTACATGTCCTTGACAATGACCTCTGTCCTCAAAACAAATTATGTTACTCAATTTTCTCCCTAAGAAACTTAATATTTGTCTGAATTTTTTTTTTTTTTTTTTTGTAAAATGCATAGTTTTCAAGCTATTTGTTGTCTAACGATAAATGCTTCACCCTGTATACAGAAGCTGGCCAAAATAATGGAAACAATTGTCACATATACATAATACATCTTTCCTTTAATTCATTTTTCACAATGAATAACCTCGAATTGACACGTGCAAGTATTGAACATTCTTTACACATGTATACAGTAATTTAAACCATTCAATGTACGAACTCGTATATTTACACATACACTGTACAAGGACATCTTCAACTTACTATAGACATGTTGGAATATAAATCTGCAGGCTTACCTCACCCGAATGCTTCCAAATTTGCAATTATGTCATTATGAGTCAATATCATTAGGTCATCAACATTGCCTTGTCGCAACTGGCTGAGATAAAATTACGTAATTTACCATGCATTAATTAGTTTGCTTCTTCTCCTCATACAAAAACGATTTTAAATCGCTTTTTGTCTCATTTTTTTTATCAACAACATGTATATTCTCAACAAGATCCTTCCCAAAATTACTTTTAACTAGGGATGTCCCTCTGCCAATTCCCAAGATGCATTATCTGGGGCAAAACGTCTTCTTAAAAACATAAGCCACGCAATTTACAACAGTTCATTAAAATCCCATGTACCATCAAGTGAATTAATTGCAGTGAAAAACGGTTTTATCTCCATTAGTCAATTGTGACAGCGATGTAAATGTAAATTCAGGTCTGCATTCTTTTTAAAGAACATAAAACTCCATTACCTTAATTACTTTAATTTGCATGAATTAACCTCAGTCACCTAAGTGAAAGATGTCAAGTAGAAGGAGTTGGAATAGGAAGTTGGCCATTAGATATCTGGTTCTGTATGATGTCTATATTGTAAATGTACTTTGGACCTTCATGTCATGTCATGCTCATGTAATTCTTGACTTGTTAACTTATAATCCGCAGAATTCTGCAGCAAATCTTCCCCTGCCATACTGCACAATCATTGTGTCCTTTTTCTGCAAAATTGTTATGCTAATGGTTCTGCAGAATGTCTGCATAATGTAAATATGAACACTAATACAATATCTGCATAAATTGCTCTGACATATATTGCAGAACAAAGACAGCATAAATCTCAGGAGCATTTCTACAGAAAACTTAATGGGCCATTAGAGGAATATTAACGACATCATGAGCTGTCAAAAACTTCAGTGGAACTTCATTGGGACTTCATCACTTCTGTTGAACTCCCAAAGAATTCCTTGAAGTGGCCCTTTGAAGTCGCTGAAGTATCGCTGCAACTCCTGAAATCTTTGAAGTCCCACAGATATAATAATATAGTCGTTGAAGTCTGTTAGGTCAGTGAGGCTACCATGAGACTTCATGGACTTCTGCCTGAGATTTCCGACCTCAATGGCTACATTAGGACTTCAATGGGCTGATGGGGCTTCAAGAGCCTTCAAAGACTTCAGTGGACTTTAGTGAGACTACAAGGATAAGCTTAGGTGACTTCTGTTGGTTCTATTGAAGTGGACTTCAGTCTGAGCTGAAATCATTGTGCTGAGCTCAGCTTTGAAGTGCCACCGATGTATTACTGTAGCCATTGAAGTCAGTGAGGTCAGTTGGACTACCATGAAAGTTCGCGGATTCTTGATAGTACATGATAGTCTGATCCCAAGCCTGATAGTACTGATCCCAATGACTTTGGGGAGTCATCAAAGGACTTCAGTGTAACTTCAATTAGACTTCAAGGACAAGCTGACTTCTGTTGGTTTTATTGAATTCTTGGAGTGACCCTTTAGTGTCATTGCAAGTCCTACTGATTGAAGTCCTTGAAGTCCCACCGAATGAGTTACCACTATAGTCATTGAAGTCTGTGAAACCCGCAGTCAGGTGATCACAATTTTTGAGGTTGCCAACCCCTCATCCTCCAGAGTCGCGTCTTTGAGTCATGGCGGAATCTCGAGTCCAGACACCACCTCTGGAGCGACTTCCGTCCGTGACGAATTCCCTGAACCCTCACCAATGGCGTCGTCCTTCGGGCGTGCTAAGAAAACAAATGCAGGATGTCATCACTCCTGCATTTAGAATGTGCTGAAAACCCCGGGACGTGTAATTGCTTGGCGTGATGCATTAGCATTCAGCCCCTGGAGCCACGGCATCAACGAAAGTCGCACTTGCCAGCCACATTGCGCATTTGCGATTTTCGCCAGCCACTTGACAGGCACTTAGCGACGACGGTTGACATGTTTATCCAGCGACTGCTGCAAGCGCCCATCGACAGCAAACAATATTGTGTTTGCTGACAGAGAAGCTATGGATGGCAGCAATGCAGAAACGTTGTTGGGAGCATGTCCCAGCCAGGTCAACGCCGTAGGAAAGGTTGTGCTTGAGAGTCGTGGGAGATGTCACATGGGGCTTCTTGAACCATGTACTTTGCATTGGCACTGTCATATTCACGCAGCATTTTTCACCCCATGCTATAGAGCACAGTGAATAGGCATGATGGTTGGCGACCACTCGAATGAGGTGGTAACCACCGAATCAATTGGGTTGATAGACTACACCCCCCCCCCCCCATACATTTGCAGACAGTATTAATGAAGATATCGCAGTTAAAATTGAATTCCAATACTGGATGCACATAATGTGGGCTACAGTATTGTAGAATAGGCCTCCTGTTTGGATTATCAAAATGGCTTTTAAGATTCCACTTGTATTCAATAAAACAACTTTAGGAAGCGCGTTTTTATGGCTAATTATTGTGTATAATAAAAGCACGCATGATCTTATGTAAAGAAAAGTATTGGAAACCTCGTTTTTTCATCTGGTTTCTTTCGTAAAATTATCTAATTTTGTGTATACAGTATATTGAATGTAGCCTGAAGAAGACTTTAGATAGGCGAAACCTTTTGCAAGAAGTTGATAGTCAAGAATTTACATTGTAGAATAGGTAGAATATTTGGTACCTGCTCTGAATATGCACGACATACATGTATTTGGATTTCAACCGTAGTGCATACAATAATGACATTGAATGACACCTGTCTTAGCATTCGCAATTTATCCTCATTATAAATATTTTGATTTTCGTTTTTATTTGGCTATAGTCCTGGATGCAGTAGACCCTGCCCCAAAAAGTGAATTGTCTTGCCTTGTGCAATTGTATATCTGTATATAAAACGGCTGTTCTATGTGGTAGCCGCCCTAGACAGGACACAGGCGGGATTTCCCTCACAGCTCGCAACCTGGCAGTGATTGCTGGCGGATAAGGGGTCAAAAGTTGAAGTTTTAGGTAATTTAAAGTTAGTTCACGTTAGACAAAAAACTAGAAAAATGACAAATTCCTACAGGTCACAGAGCAAGGGTCACTGTGCTTAGAAATGTGCCCTAACTACATACACAAAGCCAACTAAGTTTTCACCTACTTCCGGTGGCTTTTCCATTTGTAATGAAACAAGGATGGTCAGTGTCACTGTCCTCCATAGTCACGTTACTGGGAAAAAGGGATTATCCCATGGGGTTCTAGGTGACAATAATCCGAGGACGCCATGGTGTTGCCATGGCGATGACTTCCGCCCTGGTGGTATCCGAATTTCCATGACAACCGTGGAGCGGCCGAAAGTGCTTCATCGAGCAGAAACGCTCCTTTTGTGATGCACTTCCGGTTCTTCGTCTCCTCTCAGAGTAGCTGACTTCCTATCTGGCCCCCATCCTTCAAGACAATTTCCGCTAATCCGTGTGAGGAACGATCGATCCCTGCTGCCACGTGCCAATCCCCACCCCACAAGAAGTGACACAACTGTGTCTTTTCCAGACATTCCCAACTTTGAGCAAACATCTTAGTTAACATCCGTTGACAAGATACATCCATGCCACGATGGAGATGGTCCACACGACTGGAACCAAATGCCATGCACACGTGGCTTCTCCACTACACAGTTCGAATCAAGTTGCAGATTATAGTGTCACCGTGGTGTTCATTATGACCATAATCATTTATAACAACTTCTTTAGCACTAATTATAAAATAGTTTTGAAGTAAAAAGCAAACATGTTAAGAAAATTGACTTACAGATATAGGATTCCATTTGCTAGTAATGAATATGGGGAAAATGTTAGACTGCAGCTTATAATGCCTACATTATTTAATGAATTACGTGATGAAATTTCACTAATTAACAAGATTGGAGAACTCAAAAGAAGGTTGAGATTATATCCATGTGGATGATATAACAGATTAGGGGTTCTGCTGAACTTTACTAACTTGTCCTTAGCAGCAACTTTTCAATCCTAATGTTCTTGTAGAAAAATAACAAAATATTATATTGTAAAATTGTTTTCACAATATTTGGTATTGTGTACTCATTGTATATATCACTGTATATATCAGTTACTATTTTATACTTTTTGAACTGACTTATTATTTTTTACTCATTATTTGCTACTAATTCATTATACATGTATGTACAAATACTCTTTGAACCATACAAGTTTTAAGATGAACTTCGGGCCAAGCTATTATTAAATAATAAATTTATAATTGCAAATAAATAAAGATTCATTGTGGATATGCAAGATTGTATAAGAATGATGGAAATTGAATGTTTGTTGGTGTTGGCCACATGGATTGAAGTGTTGAGAGGGAAACTTCATCAACATCTTCCCTGGTATGCATGTCCATATAAAAATTACCATATTAAAGAATGCACGATATGCACACTGTAGTTTAAGGCTTTGATATCAATGGTATTGTCATACATTGTTCTAAGAACTGGTACACTTCAGTGCGATTGGACGGTTTCACTACCATAGTGCGAAGCTGTGCGGTAGTGCATCAAACCTAACGTACAAGAAATTTCAAATAAATTCACAGAAACGTTTCCTATAAGTAACTGAACCATTTATCAAAGAATGTGACAGCACAACCAAAGAGTTTCCCAATGAGGGGTCTTTCGAAGCAGTTTCGAGGTAGGGTCTGAAAATGAGTTTAATGAAATACTAGAAATTAGTTAGCTGCAATTAACTCTATTGAACGGAATTTAGGACAACACTCTATAAATCAAGTAGCCGCAATTTGAAACTTAAGAGGCGGAATAGCCCTGGCCTCTTTCAACCAACCTGTAACTATTTGTCAATAGCTTGCCATTTAAGGACCAATTATCACCCATAATCGTCCAGCACCGACATTAAATATCACTAACTTGAATCATTACGCCAGTAAATAAATCGAAAAACATAAATACGACAAGGTCAAGACCCGACACCATGAATCACAAGGTGTAGGTTGGACCACCCATTGCTGACTAAGCAAGCACCACACCTGTGGCCAGTATACATCACTAGTGTTTAGTAACATGGACATTATAAAAACATTCATTTTTAATTAGCAGGTACCTTTAAGACTATAAAATCAGATGGTTTCCTTCAACGACCTTGTCATTTTGCCAGCAGGCCCTGATGAAAGTTACTGAATTTGAGGATACATGTAATTCACGATAGATTTTATGAGCATCCATTCAGAGCAATCCATTCTCTATCTATAAGATTTATGGGACTACTTTTAAACTAACAAACGGGTCAAAGAAAAGGATAAAAATAAGTAGGAAATTTCATTTCCATTTACCCCATTTTAGTTTTCACTCGGTTGAAACAGGACATGGGAGTCCTATATCATGAAACATTACACCTCTGGGCAAGTACCAACTACCAACAACGAAATAAACTGTGGAATGAGGTAAATTCCAATGTTCTTTTGTTGTTCCATTTGTTTCTTTTGACATCCAAAGGCTGGAATGAGTACTGTGTGTATAGTAAAGTGCATTTCTTCAAGTCACTAAACGTTTCAGGAATGCTGTGCTAAGATGTTTTAAAAAAAATACACTAGTTGGCCTGCCATAAACGTACGAACTCGAAAGTGGCCCGGGCTCCATGACACTTTAGTGGACCGTCTATTATTGCTTGCCGTGTGGTATTGGTATTGTAAATTGCATGAATTTAATCAGATATTTGTTTTAAACAACGGTGACGCTGCATCCCACTCCCAAGCTGCTGACATCATTGATGAACGTCCCCTATGCGTTTTAACACATTTAGTACAGTATTCAGCTGGTATCATATGATATCAAATTGGTATCAGCGTGTTTCTGCAAAACACACTGCCGTTGCAACGTCGCCTGAAGATCAATTCCGAAGGGCAACTTTACATGATCCACTTACAATGTAGATGGCATGATAAAACATAAAACTTGTAGGAAACAAAGTGCCAAAAACCAGTATTTCAAGGAAAATCTGTGTGCAATAAAATGACCAGTGAAACAATCAATGGCAAAAATTTCAAGACCCTAATGGAAACGTCATGACTTCTCCAAAACTTTAATTGAATAAAAATTCGTAACTTTTCCATGATCCTAATGGTAATTTCATGAATTTGACATAACAACCAGACCGGTATGAACCCAAACGATTGCATAATCATTGACTAAAATGTTCCAACTGAGCGAACTTTTTTTTAAAAAGTACATGTTATCGGAGATGATGAACTTAAGCAATGAGGCAATTTCAGAACTTAACCACCCCCTCCTCAATAAGGGGCCATCATGTATCAGAATTACGGTAGTTCCCCCAGTTAATAACATACAGCAACACTTGATCGTTCCCAGTGAACCTTTTGGCATGCCATATTTACCTTACGGTCCTTGATGAGCTTTCCTAGCGATTGGTAGACAATTTCTTGGTTGGGCACCAACATGTCTGAAAACCTGTCTTGGAGATGGGAGAAGATGATTTCCAGAGAGGCAGTTTCGTTTTCCCTGTTCAGTTCAGAGATGACCAAACACAGGGCTTCTGGCAGCGGCGTGAATTGGGTTTGTGGAATCACTTGCATTTCCAGCCCGGTCACATCACCTGCAACAAAAACAAAAACAAATTAGGACGAGCTTGTCAGAATTTTCAGAACCATTTCAATTTGAATTCTATTATTCTAGGTTAAAAGTTAATGGATGAACATTGTCAGTCCCTGAATGCGAAGGGATGCAAGATACCGCATTCCAAAGAATTCGTTGTGTAAGCAATAAAAATAATGGCAAGGATAAATCCTGCTGACCTAGGACCTGTCTGGGCGTTAATTTGCCTTTCCACCCCCAGGGAAATTCTTCAACAGGGAATTTCTCGAAATCAGATGAAATGTGGATATCCAAACTTACATGTACGTGTATAAGACTTTCAAAAATGTTCTTTCACGAATTTCAAAAATGACATATTTTCTGGACATTACCAAGAATGTCCACATTGAGTAAAACATGACTCAATTTTTTCAAATTAATACCAAGAATACATGTACAGTATGTCATTAGATATCAGTTACAGTAAGTGTCAGCCATGCACCTGTATTTCACCCACACTTATTTACAATAGTTGTTGATCGTCATATTGAACATATTAGGACATAGACCACGTGATTAAAAAAGGCGTGCTACGTCATAACAGTCTAATCAATACAAATCCATGACGTCACATGATGTTTTTCTGCCATGCGTCGCAGCACTTTCTTGAAAGTACAGATTTCGGTATAATAAATAAGATAAACATTCTTTAAATAACTGTTTGAAAACATAATTTCGTATATATGCACTGTCATTCTTCATTTTAAAAGGGGTTAAATATTATTTTTGTCACGGCTCCTATTAAAAGCAGTTTTGTCTAACTAAAATTAGCATCTACTTATGCCAAGGAATGAAATTCGCACTAATTATGATTTGCAACGGCGCATGCAAATTGAGGCTACTAAACCGTGCGAATCAATATTGATTTGACTTTGAGTTAATTCTCACGTTTGATAATTAGATGGTGAACATTTTGAAGGTGTGAGAAATGCATGCATTAGGCCTGCATTAAAAAATCTAGTGCACAATTAATTTGTTTTACAATTTTTATATACAGTATACACGTACATGAACCATATATCTACATATACATGTATATAAATATGTTGACAGCATATTTTAACTAAAACGAATATTTTCTCGGAGTTTCTCCAAACCACATTTCCTCTATACAGGGTGCCTGAGAATTAATGGTCACACATATAAAGAATGGTAAGGTAGTAATACAAAACCTTACACTCGAATTGGACTCGAATGATGTCATATTCAGGAAGTCATGGCCGTTATCATTAAAAAATAAGATTTAAGCAGCACAAAGTTAATTGACAAAAAATAACAAGTCAATTAACTTCCAAATGCCTTATCAAAGTATTTATCAAAGTATGGACAAACAGGTTCGTCAAGATGATATTTTTCACCTTAGACGAAATGGTCGTTTTGGCTGTTAATTTATTCGTGTTTAAACTATTTATAGGTCCATCATAGACGCCCACGAACTCATAACTTCAGTATTAGACGTAGGCCTACTCTTATTCGTGAAATGGTTTGACTGGCCCTCTAGAAAGTTTGCATTTTCTATGATTGTATAAGTTCAATGTGAATTTCTTGCACACACGTGAAAGCACTGCCAATAGGCAATCTGTACACCGTATATAGCACCAATAAAGATACATGTATATACTGTACAGTCTCCATACAATAAACCTACCAGAGCAGTTGGGACAGAGCCAGTCAGGAACAAAAAGCATTCAATTTCACATTTTCTCGAGATTTTGCTAACCCTGGGACGTAAATGTACATGTATTGCAGTTGACCTTCCAGCTTTCAGAACCATGTAGAGAACACCAACAAATTCTATTACCAGTCCCCCAATCCCTTCAACCTAAGGCGTCGTTTATGCACGCCCCTATTAAAGGATAAAACTGTCTTACATTTAATTTTTAGAAAAATCAATCAAAAAACTGATGGAGAATTCAGAGAAATTGTTAACTTTAGAGAAAAAGTCAATTCAACGTTGTAATTTCTGTAAGATAACATTAACACAGGGTGATCATGAAGTCGTTCTATCATTGCAGTCCATCTATCATTGGAGTCAAAAGGACCACATTTTAGAAAAAAAATGAAGAATTTTCCCGATCACTTTATTTAATTTCCTGATGAAATTTTAATAATTAACAAGATTAGAGAGCTGTAAAGAACGTTGAGATTATATCTCCTATGTGGATGATAAACACATGTAACAGATTAATGGTTCTGCAGTGTGCCAAGTGTGTTATTTTATGTAATGTATTTGGCGCACAGGAAGTGCTGCATTCGCCGGAATCGAAACTTTCATCCACTAAGGAAAACCCCAAGATGGCCACTAGTATCACGTGACTAAATCAACCGACGCGTCGTGCAATTTCTGAAGTGAATTCAATTTTTGAAGATCTCAATTTTTTAAATTGCGATCAACACTGATTTGATTTGGTTATTTTTGCCCTGCATAGACGCCATTTTCCATCCCAGCATTTACAGCGCCACCTGCTGGTACTCCCTAGGAACCAACAACTCTTTTTAGCACTTTGCAAAGGAAATTTAACCCAATTCAACATCTCGTTGCAATGGTACATGTACACACTGTATGCCACCAAGCCGCCCATGCATTTGATCAACCGATACCTTTTGTGATCAATTGATACGGTGCATTACAACATCATTCCGTTCACGCTCGTCCATTGAAATGAATGCTTATTGAAAAAAAAATTGCGCACAAAAAATCATAAAAATTTAAATTTGTACGCTTATAGGTTAACGGTTGCAGACGGCCTTTCCCACGCATCACCAGATGTGTTACCACACGACCGTGCATATTTTCAGGTGACCGAAAAACAAACAGGTTCGACCCAAACCGGTCGGCACCTGAGCCTTATAAATCACGTTTCCTGATAATAAAAATTCGGCTCTAATCAAGGCATTATTCTTAATTGCGCCGCTTTATGGCAAGATAAAAATCAGAGCGATTGGTGCAAATAAACGTCTCCTTTGAGTGCAATTCCGCCAATTACCGAAGAAATTGCTTGACCAATTACAGTGCATGTTTGCCCAGATTGAATTAAGCGGATTTCAGTTTAATTTGTGCATCAAAGATTAAGCTTTGATTTCATTTCCCGCCAAACGGCCCAATATGCCACCGCTGGCTAACCAACTAGAGTTTGTGTGGAAAACCTCATTAAACCTAGCATGAAATTCCATACCGCAAATTAATAGCAGTACATAATTATCACGCCTGGGCATTTTTCGGCAAATTAATTAACATCTTCATGACTGCGGTCATTAGGAAACCAGTTTCAGATGCTGACTCCACAAGGAGTCAACTTTTGAACCCCATTTGAACCTCGTGCATTAATAGCCAAATAAACTGTCAACAACACCAGCTGTTGCCTAAAGACATCATATCTGAATATACTGCATGTCACCCTAAGGGTCACCAACATCAGACATGATACGTTCTCAAAAAGCAATTGTTCTTTTATCATCTTACAGGATGGGGCTTCACTAGACACCAGAGATAGTATGTGTGGGCCGCAAGCAAAAATTCAACATTCGTGAAAACATCTCAAAAACATCATTTGATAATTAATATACATTGGATATCCGAGTGGAAAATTTACATATGACGATATACATGTAGGGGATTGGTTACATGTACATGCACATGTATATAGTCTACATATGACCATGTACAATTGTATGTGCCCATTATTGTCATGTACATTTTCAGACCATATACATGTGACATAATGACATTATATTGAACTTACATGCTCAGACCATATATGGTCTTATATTGAATTATATAAGTACATGTACATGTTTAATTTGCAGCCATACAATTAAAAATTAAATATGGTTGCATACATGGATTAATGGAAAATGTGTGTGACAATGTATGACATGGAACAGTGTATGACAATTAGATGAAAGTCATATATTGCTGCACACGTAACCATACCCTGATATGACATACAGTGTACATGTATGTGCTAAGACCTCAAATTCTGTACCATTATAAAAACGATTGTCACAACTATTTACCACTTAATCAGGTCAATATATATCAAAACAAGCCTACTTAATATGTGATTGTGATTCCTACACATTTATTGTTTAATAGTTTACGGCTGCAATGTTCTCTTTACCTAAATTTGTTTAATATCATTTTCTGTCATGGTTGACCACATAGAGACATGTATGAACATATCAGTAAATATGCCAAATTCTGGTCTAACCATAAATCAACTACGTCAGCTATGACGCACATTACATTGTCCTCCATGGGGAAATAATCCGTCACGCCATGAAAAGTATAAAAATCAACGAAAAACCAACTAAATCCAAATTTTATAATGCTTTTATTACTAAACACATTTTTTGTCTAGATTGCACAGAAAAGTTTTTTTCAGCACAGCATCATATCGCCATTTATAACAAACAGCATTAAAATGTCATTCTGCAAAATGGGCTATAAATAACATTTTATGTGTTTCATGCACGGCATAAATTTATTGCCCTTAATACTGCGGAATTTCGTTTCGCACGTGACTGCAGCTCCATTATGTTGCACTTGCAATAAAATTTGCTGAAGCATTGGAATTTAGGTCCTAACGTATCACAAATTTCAAATTTTTACTTCGTTATTCCCTTAATTATCGCAAACTGCCATAATGTATAGTGTCATTGAGTCAAATTGTTATTCCATCAGTGAATTGTATATCAATGACGACGAATGTGTTAGCTGTGAGGCTTCATCCCCTGAAAGCTGGCAAACACACAGATCTCCAAAAACTGTCTTCTACATGTATTTTCAGTACATGTAGCATTGGTTTTGTTCAGATAAATACAGGATTTTCGTCCTGACATTTCGTCAAAATGATTAATGAAGTGTGAACCAGCAACCTGGTGTTGTCATGGCAGCAGCTGCACTGGACCAAATTACCGATTGTATTCATCTACTTCAATCGAAACTCAGATGTCATAATGTGGATGTGATCAAGAAGCGTGTGGAGATGTCAAGCAGGCTTGTTTCTTAAGAATAACAAGACAGTGTTGCGCAAGGTCATTGCATGTCATGTTGCAGAATCCCAAAAATGCGCAAAAAATATTTATTTAGAAATAATAGCACCATAGTAATAAGTTGTAGTCGTTTTCCGTCCTCGAATGTGCATAGTTTTCTGGTAATTTAATGTTGAAAAAAATCACAAAAACGGCGGAATTTTGAAATGATAGCCGGACATGTTGATATCGTCACGGTTTTTCATCACACGGTAAATGTAATGTGGAATGTAAAGAAAACTAGAAAAAAAACAGTCGATTACTGCGGCACGTGCAAAGGTCATGTGCCTATGTTATCGAAATTCATGTAAAAAACGTGACGTCACATAAAACTGCCGGTGGCAGTTTTGAGGTACCAACGTATTTTCCGTTTTTTCCACTATCGATTTGGGCAAAACGTTCGTTAATAAAAAAAAATTCACATATACATGTACATTGTATGTAAGTACCAAACTTTATTTTTAACCCATAAAAAATGTGAAATTTCCTTATTCAATTGAACTTATTGAAGTTCAACTCAGACAATACAGTACTTGCATGTCAAGTTAATTTTGAAGATCAACCAAAAAATTGCAAATAATACAATGACAATACCGGTATACTGTCAAATTAATGATGTTAGAAAAAATGGGCTGTGCATATACAGTAAGTCGATTTTTCCCCACTAGTTCATTTCCGTCCAAATTGTCCAAATTGCACGTCTCAATAGCATAAAATTCTAGGACACAAATTCAAGCATGTCCAAAGCATTTCAAAGACTTGAATACTACAGAGTTAGTTCATTTGCACATTGGAAGCAAAGAATATACCGTACATGTATAGCCAATTTTTGTATACAATAAACACCATGACCAGCAAGAGAAATTTCTCACTTCTTCCAATGCCACCCCAATTCCCTGACTTTCCATGCTGTTCCAGGTATTCGGAACTTCTATACAAATAGCAACTTGACAACGAGCTGTGTGACCTCCACCCCATTCTAGTCCATTATTGGTCGATTTTAGTGACCCAGAATTACAACATGCTTCAGAGCACGTACAGCCTACAATAGCAACAAAGCGAAACCGAATTCATATTCAAATTTACTTGCACTGAGGATAATTAAGTCACTGCACTCTTCTGAATTACAGTCCCCACTTGGTTTTTCCCAATATCTGTAACTCTAAACGGACATCGCATCCCAACCCCTCATCAGCAACACGATGTGAGCAAATAGGAAAATTAAATTTTGGATCTGTGGTGCGTCATGCGACGCAATTTTAGGAGGATAGGGGAAATCCCAACAGGGGATGGATGCTGAAATTTCACTCAGCGAAAACTGTTGTACTGGTATGGAATAACAACTTGCGCCGAACACAGCGCCAGACGACTGACAAATATAAATTGACGTAACGCCGAAGAGATCGTTTTGCATATACAGTACAACAATTGTGGTTTAGTATTCCAGGCATGCTCGATGCAATTATGGGCCCCCTGATGGCAAATCCCTGCAAAACGCAATATTACTGCGAGTCTGCGATACGGCTCCAAATGAAAAAAATATGATATGTTTTAGGAATTTTTTATGAGTCTGCACAACCGACAATGCATCGGAGTAGATATTGCATACGAATTTTGGCAGTGACACGACTCAAAAAATTACCAGTTTCCTATTTTAGGCAGTATTACGTCAACCTTACGAAAAAACAAAGCAAAAATATCTTCGAACCACATAGTTTTCTCTTGATTGGCAGATTGGTTGCTTGTGAAGCAATGGCGCTCCATGGTAAAACAATTTACAGACCTGCATTTCTTATAAATTTCATTTTTTAGTTGTGTCACTGTTGAAATGCCTGTGCGATATTGTGGACTGTGCATCATTATGTCGTTGATACATCATTGAGGACACCATAGTCGCTGGAGTTAAATCAATACGTTATTTACATATTTGCATGTGAAGATGTAAAGAACATATTGAGTGACCTAACCTTGATGCACTTGAAAGATTATCTATGAAAGGCAGTTATTTACAGTACACCTTTCCAAAGAAGGGCTCCACAGTGAGCCAATAAAAACGCATGTGTGCGTTTACATCATAGAAAGTTAAATGTCAAAACGCCGTTTCCAAAAGCGCCGTTGAGCTTAACTGCTACACAGCTGTAACGCACAATTGCTACGATTGGCTAATTTTGGAGCCCTCCATTTCAAAAGAAGTAACAAAAAGTTTAGGCATCTATGACATAACTCGCCTTTTTCAATCACATGACAACTGCGAATGAAATATGCTGTGTTATAAGTTTTACAACCAATCAATCTTACTCTAGTATCCGAGAATGACCCCACCTATCAAGTAGCTGCAGATACAGTAGTTGGCCATTTTATGTTCAATTTTTTCGCGTTTCGTGTGCCTAACCTGACCTAATATAATATAACCTAAAATATAACTTCAGATTTAGCTGCCCCCTAACCCCAGGCAATCACTGCCAGCTTGCATCCATGAGGGAAAGCTAAATAAATATCAGTTTTGCAGCTCTTATTTTGGTAGCTTGTTCAAAATAAATACATCAGCTAGCTTTCCCTCATGGATGGAAGCTGGCAGTGATTGCCTGGGGTTAGGGGGCAGCTACATCTGAAGTTACATTTTAGGTTATATTATATTAGGTCAGGTTAGGCACACGAAACGCGAAAAATTGGCAATACTGGGTTTTTCCCAGTGGGCTCTCATGGCCCGCTTTAGGTAATTGGACTGTTATTGGTCATAGAGGAACCACCTTCATTTTTGGAATATTTACCGACCCTAAATGATTTTAGTCCAGTCCACCATTATCATACAGTTGTAGTACATGTATACAGTTAACATGTACACTGTAAAACAAAGCATTTTTATTTCATTTTTAGTTCAAATATCCGTGAAAGTACAATTCTGGAGGACAGCCTAGAGTTTATATTAAAAAATATCAGTTTTGCAGCTGCTATTTTGGCCGCTTGTTCAAAATAAATACATCAGCTAGGGACCGTTCAATTATTACGACATCAACTTGGAGGATTAGACAAATAATGGCATGAAGACAGAAGCGAGGGCGGGGGTTGTCAAACGATGGTGCCATCACTGCTGTTTTATGAAACGTTACTTTGAAAGTCATCATTTGTTATTAATTTTGCGTAAACCCACAACGTTTTTTTTTTTTTATTTATTTATTTTTTGTTTTTTTGTTTTTATTTTTGAAAATGTGTTTCTGCGTGACTAAAATCAACCATGCAGTTGCTGTATGCTCAAGTTCTGCTTAAAGGATCTCGATTACAAATTGCTTCAGTCAATGATAATGTCATCTAAAAATGGTTAAAAAGAAATTACGACATTGCACAACAATTTGGTGACAATGGGCGACCATTAAAAAGGCCAATCTTCATTAATCTCTCATTAATCTAGCGGAAACCACCCACAAATTGAGTCATTTTCCCACGGGCCTCATACCTGGCCACAAAAACAGTGCGTGAGGGTGTCGGCATTACTAATCGTGTGAAATTTGTTTGTTTCTAGCCGCTTTTTAAACCCGATTACATTAATTTACAGCGCCATAAAACGGGCACCAGGCACAAGTGCAAACTATTTCGCAGCACACCCTTTCATAAAACAATTATGAATGAGCACCAGGTAGCGAGTGTGGCTCAAAGACTTTTCTCTACCTTGTTATTAAGTTTTTTCCATTTTCCTCTGGTGAAGGCCAGCTACTGCAATCCACCCCTGGGGTCATCACGACTTATTTTAATCAATTTGGCACATTAGCGAATATCAAACCCATCCTGGTTGATGGCCTTGGAGCTAGTGATGAATACATTTAATGGACGAAAGGCCATCCTCAATCTCAGCTGGCAAAAAAATCCTACCGATTTCACAATGTACGGTTTTTAGTACGTCACCTACGTGAAATACATGCAAATTCCATATGATTTATTGCCCGAGCAAAACTGATTTACAAGAGGCGCCCCTGGTGGCACACAGAGTAACTAAACAAACCTATTGGTGACGATTGCTAGCATTCAAAAAGCGGCTTAGTAACTTAGTTTTAGTTAGTTATGTCATCCACAACATGGCTGAATAAATGAAACAAATGGAACTCATCGAATTGATCGAGTCAAATGGCATTTCCCAGATAACAGAATTGGTGAATTGACTGTTCACCACAGATAATTATCCTCCAATAATAGAACTACAGTGTAGTTATACTTGAGGTAGTGTAGGATTTGGCTGAAAAATGAATTTGAGTTGTTAAATTCAGCGCTCAGCTGAGTCAGCGTATGTCGCTAGATCGCGGCTAAGTTAAGCAACACAACTAATGTTATAATTATTGCATCTGGTTTTTACCCCAAACTGGTAATCCGTGTACATAGCTTGGAATTTTGCATGGGGCCTATTGCACGTCCTATTTTAATATTCATACATGTAAATATATGAAATTTAAGATCAATCAACTTCATGTCTAATGCAGTAGGTTATGGCACGACTTCTAGATTTTAGAAAAGCCTTTTATAAACATCATCATACACTTCATCCTGCTCCACATCAGAGCAATGCATCATTGAACTGCATGCTGGAGTATACCGTTTGTCAAAAATAATGACGTGCATCATTAGTCTATGTCCCAGTTTATAACAGGCACTGAAATAACGAAAAGCACTAACCTCTATCGAACACATTGGCCGTTCAAAAACATGAGTTCAACATGAGTATCGTGAACAATCACCTGAAAATTTTCTAGTTTCATTTTAGAAAGTCGTGTCACTATTTTTAGCTCAGGGCTCTATTTCATAAAAAAGGATTTCATGAATTAATGTTGAGGGATAGCTGTGAGAATTCAAGTTCAATAACCAAGTACATGTATATATATTTCCATTTCCCGTTATATGAAAGCTTCAACTTCTCACAGCCATCCCACAGTTTCATCAACTCGTCGTGCTCCTCATTTTTTATGAAATAGGACCCTTATCAATTAACTATTGCAAAACAGCTTGTCCCAGATGGAAAATATAAATATGTCCATATACGGTGTTTGACATGCCACATATGACCATGTACAGTGTATAAATCATGCATGCCCATGTTTACAGTGAAATCGGCATGCAGAAGGAACATTTGATAGCCATATGCAAGTATAATATATACATTTCAATATATGGCAAATGTGTTATTACTTTATTGCAATTGTATTGGATGATATCCATTGCTAGCATACATCCACAACAGGTGAACCTCACTATAAAGATTAGCGTAAAAGTTAATCAGTTGTAGACAGTTATAAATACATGTTATAAACTTTTGAAAAATTCGATTTCATTATACTCAAATATATTGGTGTTAAGTAAGTCCACTTTACATAACGCAATACATGCCAATATCTGCAAAATTTAACAAATGTACCATTTACTATGGGGAAACAGTTTAGTGTCGTCAAAAGCCACTTAAAAATAAATGGTGGAACATTACAATTAATGGTAAGCATTTTAAGAATAGGCAATATATGATCATTCAGACATGGGTTCCCATATGTGCATGTTACCATGCCCATAATGTCCATAACTGAGTTTGTATTGACATACCGGTATATGGATATGTATGGAATTATATCAACAGTGCATATACACTATACATGGCCATATACTGTATGTCCATTTTTGGTCAATTCTCGGTCATATGCACGTATGTCCATATCATTTTCACTAAATTCACCTTTTTACCATACATGTGTATTTACCTTTTCCATCCTGTGTCAGAAAATTCGACTATCGTATCAGCCTTATACTGCAAACAAGCTCAGAATCCTTGGATGAAATTTGTATGATATGCTTCGTTTCGTCCCATCCGAGTTTCAACCATTCCTCAATTGCGTTCTTGATGCTTATCATCAAAGCCATTTAGATAGTGCATGCACTGCAATCGCTCTGGCCCAATTTCTTCATTCCAGGCACGCTATACAGTGATTACTGACAGCCAGCTTTTATGGTATTTATTAGCCTGGGTCTGAATCGAGTAAATCCCGATGTTTTCAACTCCATGTGTGCTGGGGGAGCAAGTCTGGGCTCCCTTATCCGAATTCAACACATGGCGCCAAGGCAGGGGGAGAGATAATCTTCGAGTAAGAGATATTACTGTCTCGAGATCTGCCCAGGATCTATCGGCCTGCAGCATCATCCATTTGAAGGCCTTCGAAAAACCGTGCTATTTGCCAATATTCCTTAGCAATAAGACGACATAAACGCAAGATGGCACTCACATTTCAGTTTGCTACTCTCAAAAAGTTTTCATCTCAAAATTATGGAATGTACATTTAGGGTATTATACTGACGCAAAGTGATAGCCTACAATAAATTTCGGCATACTGTATTTTAAATTTCAATGGACAGGAGTGAGGAATTCAGACGATTCAATATCAATAAGTGTATACAATTGTACGATCGTATGCAACCTGCGAATTTTTCTATTTTGTCCCAATTTCCGTAGTGATCAAATTAGCATTTGTAAAATTGCCATAAGGGAGTGTTTCCCAAATTTTTCCTTCATTGCTCAAAAAGCACATATCACATTGTTCTGTTTCCTAAAGCCACATACGTGTAGGGCTTATCAGAAAGTTGTTTTTTTTACAAAAAACAGTTCATCGGAGAATCATTTTTACCCAATCATGTAAAATATCATAGTATCAGCATAACTAATTTATAATAAACACCGTTATGTTGTACATGTATATTGATACCGCATACTGTCTAGAGAGCGAAGTATTACAGAGTATGATACAAACTGACTGATGATCAATTTCTTCAGAGCACCTATTACTCCGCACTTTACACATGTTATTGTATTCATGTTTTCTGAGATGGTACCTAAATGAATGAAGATCAATTTTACAAAATGTTGATAAGTTCAAGTTTTGCCAACACCTCCTCCGAGTGATTAAATGATCATTGGACAATAAAACAAGACTGATTCTTATTCTGCACTATTATGGTAATTTTTTTAATATTCACATTTTCTAAGGTGTAATGGTACCCAAATGTCTTGCCAAATTTTGGCTAGTCCAAGTTTGGGAAGCCGCAATTTAGGCTAATGATTCAAAAGAAAATTTAGTCCAATGGCATCTTCATCTTTTGACGTGTTTTCAGGGTGTTTACTAGATATGGTACTGTTATTTCAACGACTTTTCCATGCCATTTAACACATATCCAATGCCAACGTGAATATGGGGCAGTCAACGTTTGGTCAACACCTCTTGCAAGTGATAAAATTTTCATTGCAAAAACAACACGAGTGTCCTGACTTCCATGATCTTCCATGACTTTCCATGCCTTCCATGACCAGCCGTCAGCCTGACTGTCTATAATTAGCTTTTTCGAACTGGAAGTCTGGTTTAAGGTGCAAGTTTACACGTTTCAAGCACGTTTTACCTTTCGTCTAAACGCCTCATCCCATTTTCAGTAAAATTTTCAGGATTTTCCTTCAAAGCATTGGTCATGGGAGGCCGTCATTGCAAAATAGTTTGACTTTGGGGTATGAGTTATGGGGTGTTCGTCCCAACAATGCCTGGTCACCTGTGGGGTCAAACGTTTGCGTGCATTTTCGACGATTGTGAAAGGTAAACCTCAGGCTTTTCCGCAATTTCACGGCCCGTTTTGTGGCTATTTTTACCTTTTTGACGATTGTTCGAAGTGCTTTGAGCCAACGAGAGGGATTTTTTCTCTTCCTGTTCTGCTTGGAGCCATTTCCTCCTGGAGGTGGCCTTTCTGAACAAACGTTTAACCCTTTTCAGACTTGTGCTGTTATGCTGATTTCATGAATGGTAAAGCGTTTTTTGTCCGAAATAACTCGACTTTAGAAAATCGGGGGCGAAGTTCAAAAAGTTACCCTTGGGGGCATGCATTTCGAATTCAATGAGTTAGTTCAGCCAAACGAGCTTCTGAAGACTTTATTATGTCTTCCAAAATGGGGTATTGTCGTGATTAAGAGACATCCTCCAGGTCTGGCGCATCTAACAGTGGCTTTCCATGTGGTCCTGCATCGACCATGAATTTGTCGTGCATTGGTGCACATCAAGACGAATAAAAAGCACGAATGTACCATAAGAAAAGAAGTTTCCGTATTCGATTCAAGCTTGGATCGACCACCCGAATAACAAAATTTTGATCAGGCACCAAGTGACCAACCATTCCATCCCCAACCCAAATTAACAATACTGTGTTTGCTGGATTTGGCATGTTAAATAACTCAAATTACATTTACAATCAAATTTTTCAAGACTGCAAAGAACGTGTTTTAGAACACGTGGACGTTCAAGGTTTTGTGTCATCCCAAAATCCTGATTTTCATAATATTCAGCTAGCAAGCACTCGTCTAAGTGATGACAATCATTGGTTATCAAATTTCAACTTGAGCGAGATTTGTATGAGGATAAAAATAATGGATTTTAGTAACACAAAAGCACATTATTGTATTGGATATCTTACAAATTCCATGACCTGTCCACGACTTTAAATGGCAAAGCTTTTTGGAATATTGGGACCTTAACTCGATATGTCAATCCGAAATGGCGATTTTCTGAAAATTAAGACACCCCTCAGTGTAAACAAGCAGTATTCATCACTGTCACCACACCTCCATCAATGGCTAAAACATTTTTGACATGACAAATTTAGAAGGCATTCACAAGCCAATGTTATATGATACAATTGTACCATCTAACGGTTCTAACCAATCAATCAAAACAATGTATAAAATGGAGGCCTTCATAACAGTCATTCAGGTCCTGAAATGTCTAAAAATGCCATTACATCATGTTAATTTCTTAACTTTTCCATAACTTTTATGACCTGGATTTCAATTCATGACATTTCCAGGACTGATAAACACTTAGAACAATCCATTCTAACCGTTAATCCATTCAAGCACAGTCAGCATATGCCATGTGATAAAGTGGCAGTCATTGTATTTTCTGTATTTTTGTCATCATATTTTCATTGACTTCATCGCAGAAATAGGCCCACATGCAAACTTTCCTGAAAGTGGAACATTTTGACAAACACATTTTAAAATAAACTAAATGTAACCATTTCTGAAATTCATTCAAGTCCCCATTGTTGTGCAGCAATCTTCTACACACCTTCTCAACTCTGTCGGGGGCGCCATTTACAGGACAGTTCATGGTGAAACACCACTTGTTTTGGAATAATGCACTTTTTTTTTTGATAATTCTGGCGTGCAGGTGGGCAGAACAAAAAAAATTGGAGAAGCTAAACAGGAATTTCCATGCATCTACTTCAAATTTGTATTTTGAAGCAAGGTTTGCTCATCATTTATCAAGCACAGCATTCTTGTTTCAAGTTTAACAACAAAAAACGGCTAACTGAGTATAAACTATGTTGGATCACTGCAACTGGAAACAAGACGCATTTTATACTGGCAAACCAGACAAAAGACGCACTTTATTCAAAAATAAACAGATGCCTCATTTTCGCCTGTTGAGGACAAGGTAAAGAAGAAACTTTTCTTGTTTCAAGATATTTTGGTTTGTTGTTGTCGCAAAAAATACGTCGACTCATCTTGTTGTAAGACATTTTCATCTGAGGCGTGAGGCAGAAAAAAAAGACAAACTCGTCTCAATGAATTCCAGATAAACTTACAACGTGAAGATCCAGAATGCATTTACTATTCTGAATGTTTATCAGTCTGTCATTGGGAAGAGATAGACAGGATTGATTTACTACTTCAGGCGAATGACTTTCTGGTCACAAATTGCTTTCAAAGCAGATGCCTTGGATGAGGTAAGGACATCTTCCAAATCATCCATTGTGACAAATGGAGTTTGAACTGTGCATGGGCTTGAAGAACAACTACTGTATATGCCCCTAGGCAACACAGCTTATCTGGAAGTGCAATTTACTGTACTTGCTAGTGCTGGGATCTTTGACTAATTTTCCCTTCTATACAGCACTTAATAATTTTTTTTAAGAGATAGAAAGTAACGAAATTTCGACTTCTCCACATAAAGTAGAGCCTCGATTATCCGGACTAGTCAGTGCCAGGGGTGGTCTGGCTATAAGCAAAAATACGGATAATCGAATTTCATTAAAAGAACACAGTTTTGCATGAATTTATGTAAATTTCAACAAAATGGGAAAACACAGATGGGAAATCAGCGTTCACATCAAGAGCTAAATGACCATGCATCACAATGTTTACATGCAAGCATTAACTCTGCTTACAGTAACTGCTACCTTACACCAAGTCACCAGAGATTCGAGTTTACATTACTTTCTCTAAAGCCTCTCACCTGGTGATGACATGTTTCAGAATACATTACCCACAAACCCTTGCAAAGACGCCTGATCTGGGGGTTGGAGAGCTGCGTTGCATCTGGTTTTAGATTTACCACAAACACAGGCAACAAGCAGTCACGCGTCCAACCCAAGTTATGTCTGTTCAAACTGTTTACACGCTATTTGCATGACTTTTGATTCGAGGTGCCTTGCACCACAATTTTTAATTTTACATGTAACACACACCAAATCGATTCAAAACATAGGGTACTCATCAGACAGAAAACAGGTTACCCATAAATATGCCAGTTATGCTCTCGAGTATGATCCTGAAATTATTTCTCGAGTTAATAAGGGTGCTGTATTTACCCACGTGACCTTTCAACCCCATGTTCTGACATGAGTTACCGCTTTCAGTCTGAGTATCCCTATTGTTCGACTTAATTTATGAGTTATTGAAGAACATTATTCAACTTATGTCAGGCCCGTGCTAAGCAGCTTATAGGGTATGAACCGAAGGGGTGGCCTATTCTAAAGTGCACCTCCATACTACAGTGGGCACCGCTTAATGTGATTGCGGACAATGTTATCAACCATTTATTGTTATCGGAATTGCCCATGCAGTCCCGAACGCTCCTATTCAAATACATTGTAAAATGAGCGCTTATTGTGATCAACTTCCACTTAATGTTATCATTTTTAAATGTCCAGTTGCAGAAAACCATTTATTTTGATATTTTAATGCAAAACATAACAAATAGTTGCATGAGTTGTTTGTTGCCAGACGGACGTTTGTTCGTCCGAATTTAAATAGGTACCAGAGCCATTACAAAAATGACATACAATGTGTGTGCATACGGATCAACCAAACGAACTACAGCCCCGTATTGAAATCGCGATTATCTTGTTTCAAAGTTCTATGTTTATTCACAACAGAAATGCCCGATGTGATTCAGAACACTACCTCAATTTTGTCCAAAACTGGACACACAATATGCGTGCAATAAGCCACCGATATGCTTGGCACTGTTGGCACTTGGCACATACAATTGTACATGAATTTTAGGTCTTGTATGAGTTCCGTACTGACTCTGTCACTCATCCAAATACATGCCACACTGGAATGAGCAATGGCATGCATAACTCAAAAAGGCGATATTTACACAGTAATGAACCATTACTGAGTAAAAACCGCCTTTTTGAGTTGTGTCATGCAACTATAATGCATGCTTTCAATTGATTAGTCAACTGACAACCGCCCTTTTTGGACTTTTTACATGCAACGTTTTTCTGGCTTATGGAGCTCAAATAAATGCATCAATCATCCGATGTTCTCAACTCGAATTTGCCATTTTTTGACATACATTACCGTCCTTGTCTGGGTGCGATGTACTGTACGTTCAAATACCAAAACAAGACATTTCACTCATTTGCGAGAGACGCCCTTAATTTGCCCCAGGGACCTAGTGGTCAGGGAGGGGCCTTGACCCCCTTCAATTAGGTCCGAAACAGTGGCGGTCAATAGCTGGCAATTAGTGTCAGAAGGACAGGGGCAGGGGATCGATCCAGTGCCACCAGTGCAATATCGATCTGCAAAAGTCCTCCAAAGACTATTTATCCCCAATCCTGCTGGAGGGGTCACCCGTTTGGTAACCCCCTGCACGTCCACCTCTTCATTAGGCAAACAATTACTGTCGCAAGCACCGCTCGGATATATCTGGGTCGTCAATCCAGTTTCCCCGTCGAATAAAGGTCGTGCATTGCTAAACGTGGCCGAACTTAATTAGGCAGCTTGGAAAAGCAAGAGCGTCAACAGTTGCCCAAATCAAATTTGCATTGACTTCAAGTACACCCACAAAATTTGCACATGAAAGGAAAGGGCGAAACTTGCAAGCCCACGACTGACAAGCTGGCCTACTGTCACCAAACTCGCCAGTGCAGAGTGAAAAGAATGTGATGGAAGACTAGATGGGGGTTACCAACACCCTAGCCCGGCACTACAGTACTTGCCCCCCAATTCATTAGAGAACTTGATAAGGTTACTTTAGCTCCCAAATGCCCAATTTACAACAGCCCAACCACCACCCACACATCCTTACCACTTCAGGGTACATGCATGATGCAGTACATTTCAAGTACGTGGACTGTTGGCCACAAGTCATTGCAGTTCGCACAACAGATACAATATGCTTGGGTTTTTTTTAGTGCCTAACAGTACCTAACTTAAAAAAAGTGATTTATTGATTTAGCTGCCCCTTTGACGAGCAATCACTGCTAGCCTTCCAGCTGTTAGGAGAAAATCTGATGCCCCTCAGCAGAAGGGCACTACAATATAGGGTTCAACTACAGCAGAGCGACACTGCTCCCATACATGTCCATACATTGTCGAATTTTCAACTTCATTTTTTCTTCATTTTTCTTAAGGCAAAAAATGACAGAAAATTAAGGGAAAATTACGAGTAGAGCTCTGTTCTACCTTGGGCCAATCATATCGAAGCATTAATAAAATTCAGAAAATTAGGGCGAAACTACAGTCAATGTTCCCAGATACTGCATGCATTTACTGGGGATTTTCAGGCGGCGTTTTTGCCAATAGACATATTTTTCTGCACTTTCTTATAATTAGGAAAGCGAACTTAAGACGAAAATTAAGCCAAAAAACTACAGGTGGACAGGAAGCATTAGGATTGGCGGTGGCCGAACGTACATAACACCATGAATGCATCATCGGTGAATTTAATCATAGTTGAATCTACATGTTTAATGAGTATTTTTATGGTCATTCTTGGTCAGGAAGGGTCAGGTTAGGTTTGGTTAGGTTAGGTTAAGTTAATAAACGTAGTTTCCGAGGTTTCGCTCTGCTATAGTTTAGCCCAGTATAGCCCTCCAGTTTTCACAGCTTTGAGGAGTGAGTTGTTTGGTGTTTTTCGTGAATTCCTCTAAAAAATGGTAGGTTCTGGAATTTACAGGGTGCATACTAAATCCCTTGGAAGGACGAAATGGTGGAGAGCCATCATTTTCAGGCCTTTCGGCAAAATATCACTTCAGGCTGACATCTCGATTCCAATAGATCACGTGTCTTGACAAGGTTATGCTGGGGTAAGGGGACTTTCGAGTATTACGTCACCATTATAGTGGAATTATGACATAATGTTGGTGAGACCTACATATATACCACGTGTAAATTTGGTCCAATTTTTTCAATTCCACTCACTATCTTGTGCCCCTGGTATATTTAACTTACTGATTGTTGCAGCAATTTTAATGCAATTGCATTAATTTTAAACATAATAATGCAAAAAAAATGCCAGGGACCCAGGATAGTGAGTTGGATTGAATTGGAGGGGGGTTGCCCAAACGATGGACAAAGACAGTTTAATGTTCAAAACGCAATTAACACAAATGTTAAACAAATGTTAAGTCCATGGAAGAGAAAGGAATATGTTGGGATTTGGGCCTCGATGAAAACCACCAGTCGAGTACTTTTATGCAATCAGGAGGAATTAAAATTAATGCAAATGGTGAATCCTCGAGTGAACTAACATGGTAAAATTTCAATCGATGCCCTCTTAAGAGCTAAGAGCTTCAGGCTTTTACTTAATGGGTGTATCTTTCAATGCGGCACACCCAATGGGTTGCGCCCTCGAGTACATTTGCATTTATTTAAATTCCTTCTGCTTGCCATCACCATGCAAGTAAACACAAAGGTGTCTGAAATTCAGGGTTAATTTTTCGAGCTTTTCTCCTCCCCCACACACGAGCACTTCAACGCCTCTTAACTGTAACGGTCTGCATACCACACCGGGTTTAATAAAACCTGTCATCAAAACGAGGGCGGAATTAATGAAGTATTTAAAGGAAGCCATTAAAGGGGTCCACTTAAGCACGTTTATGTGACACCGCCATTCTTGGAAGAAGCATGGGCCAATTAGTGCATAGAAGAGAAAAATGCTTCCACTGTTTAAAGCACAAATTAACCAGTTTGCCAAACCGTTTAATGAAAGAATGCAAGAAACAACTACTGTGCAAGGTCGAAATTGCGAAAAAGAACAGTTACCCCAAATAATAAATTCTTCGTGTTGATTCCATGAGGAATTATTTGATGGAACGTGTAACCATTAAATAAATGGCAGAAATGCAAGAATGCACTCTGTACAAGAAGCCATTCAGGATTAAAAACAAGGAATATACATTTACAATGTATATGGTGATGACGCCAAAACCAATGAAGCAACGCCGTTTTATGATCCATGAGTTATTAAATGGAATTAAATCGTGATTAAACAACTGGCAAAAATAATGTTTATTTGCCACATACGTCAGTATAGGACATAAGCTACATCCAATGACGCACCCAGTCTCGCTGAATCTGGAATCGAATTTGCCTAACTTTTAAAGTCTTTCCTGACCATTTTTTGAAACATACTAGTAGGTGCATAGCCACCATCAGAAGGTGAACTTCTCCTAACGGCACGTAGGCATGCAGTGATTGCAGAAGGTCGAGTAGCAGCTAGCCAAGTTGGAAAGGATTTAAAATTTAAGAAAGAATTCGAAATTTGAGGCTAAAAAAAGGGATAAATTGTGACAGCAGAGACAGGTGTATCATTCCTGTCTTCTAAAAAAGTGGTGATGAAAACAAGCACATGTATTTTATGCAGATTTGGAGTAAGGCATATTCCATAGTATTGGTATAGTACATGTATATCCCAAACTTTTTAAGGATCTAACGCAGTTGCACATCAGAAAAATCCAAGTCATCAGTTTAAATTTAAGGAGTAATCAATCCATTTGCATGCTGTATGTACATGTATGACTGTTCTTTCAAGATTCTAACGTATGAAAATGCAATTAAATTGTGCCGCTACAATGAACAAATGGAAACTGCAAGTCAGACTTATACAGGGTTGTCCAGCGATGAAATTTTCCACTTCCCTGAATCTTGCCGTTTTTAAAACAAACTATGACCACTTAAATACAGAAACATGACATACATGTATACCAATGTACGTACGTTTTCTATATTATTGGTAATGGAAATAAAAGGAAAAGAATTACAAGGAAATAGCTAGTATGTGAAGGGTGAAAGGGGTAGTGGTGTAAGTCAATTTTTTTCTTTTTCGAGTTACGAGCTGTAAAGGCTTCTACAGATGTCAAACTGTTGGATGATGCTGACAGAAGGTAGGAAAAGTTTGGAATGTGCATTGGAATAGCTGCATTGTTTACATGTTGAAACGCTTGTTCCGCAGCATAAGTAAAATGTGACTTAGCCAGAAGCCCATTCACCCCATCATATATCAATTTTTTTCAAATGTAAAATGGAAATTTCTAGCAGGCTAGGCTATAACCATTAAAGAAATTTATAATTGCAATTAAGATGTGTCAATAGTGCAATGATGAGAAAAGGAGATCAACTTCTCAATTTCAATAGATTCAGAGCTGACAGTGTGGCTGCCATCCCCTGACTATTGTGGCTATGTGAAATTCCACGACTTTTTCAAAATGAAGTCTTATTGCCAGGCTATTCCATGCATTCATGACGATTCATGCATGATTTCAGGTTCCCTGAATACACTTAATGCAGAGTGCGAAAAACAGGGTTGGTATTAATACATGTATTGTGATATATCACAGCTGATGTGACAAAAATCACAGCAGAAAACCAAGAAAGCTGTCCTGCTTCACGCCCTCAATCTGAGAGCTGCATTCTTGCAGTATCATGTCAATGAAGCACAAGAACACATTTTACACAACAGGACCATTGCCACAATCCTCACACCTGGAGAAAAGCACAGATTGTAGATAGCCCGGCGCCCTCAGGGCACATTCCAGGCTTTCCAGCATATGTAGGCTATGCTTTCAACGTGCCTATCTATAGTGATTAAATAGTGTGATTGCACGCTGACACCCTTACCAGCCCCCTGGTGAGAATTGCGCACCAAAATACAATCAGAATGGCCAAATCCTTGCTGGATGCCTGGTGAACACCAGCTTCATGATAAAACAGGTGTAGACCAATTTGAAGATAATTTCATGTTTCACAACCTTTCACTTGCAAGTGCGTGTCCATGCCCATTAGGCCATAATTGGTAAGCCACAGATGCGCACCTGAGTTTACCATCAACCTTGTAGACTTCCAAAGTCGTTATTTTTTCCCAAGCAGGACATTGTTTACCTTAGCAAATAGGCAACAAGGTATCATTAAGGCCGCCATAACTCTTACAGGAAGAATATGGATAAATACGGTTATGTTTTTCTGGCAACAAAAACACTGTTAATTACAATATGCGTGGCAGTTTGCAGATACTGCAATTACATGTACGTTCCGTGCTAAATAAAATCATAAAATGACAAAAACTGGCCCCACTTACATCGTGCCACATTTTATACCGGCCAAATTTCCTCCAAATTTTAATTACCGTTTTTTTTTCGAGCAAAACAAAACGATGGTGCTATGCATGGTAAATGATTTATGCACCGTGCGATATTTAATACCCGCCAAATTACCTCCTCATTTTAATTACCTCAATTTTTTTGAGCAAACGAAAATAACGAAAATTTGCCATGGTGCTAACGCCAGCACCCGTGATTCATGGAGGAAAAGCATTCGAAAAACATTCAAAAATGGATAAGAAATGACCTGCTTATTTTACAACGAGGAAATATGCATAGTAAAAGTTACCGAATTTATTGCGCAATAATCCGTCAGCAACAATGGAGTCATGTCTGTGCCTTAAGCAACTTGCAAATATATACAGTACTGCTCGAGGACATGCATTTTGAGACTTGAAACTTAGAACTAGTTTTATGAATGGTATTCAGGGCAACGAATTAACCAGATTATACCATTAGTACGATAATACCCTTCGAGAAAAATGGGCGATATTCGTTTTATGGTGACAATGTTATATGGCCGCTAATGGGATCTTTTTATTACAACCTGGATATATTTAGCATGCACACCATATCACCCTTGATTCCCTTGAAGGCATATAAGGCGAATTCGACAAGGGGTATTGATGTTTTTTTAAGCATATCGACCAAGCCATCGTCCTGGTGGACGGTATTTATAACAAAACAGATATGGCAAGAAATGTCGTTGATACCATCGAAATTTCTGTTAATACGGTACTTGAAACCTCATGGTGCAATTTGAAAATGAGAACACTGATCAGTGATTTCATCCTATGATAGCTTTTCAAAAAAAAAATTCTTAAGTCTCCCAGCTTTTATAGGTTTTCCTGGGTCATATTCTCAATTTTCAAGGTTCAACGAAAAATGTTCTAATGATCAAATGGTCATTTGTTGAGCCACTGAAAGCATTTATTGCCTTGGGCTAAAATATTAAAAAAAAGATAAATAAGACAACAAAAATGATGGAATTTATCCCTCATTTGTTTTAAAAATATTACGAATAGTAATACATGTACATGGTGTTTCCAAACCGAGATTTCAAATGCTTGATTCCAGCCCACATCAATGAAATGTGTTTGTTAATATTCATAAAACCAATATTGGAATGTCGTTTTTAAAAATGTAATAAAACACGAGATCCCAACCACCATTTCAATGCTGCAACTTTGTAAATTTGTCTCAAATCATGACCATTGTAACAAAATAAAATGTTGATACTGAAATAGACCATGGATTCAAATGCATTTTACAACACATGAACTCAACTAGAATTTTACGTGCAAAATCGACACAAGCAGTGTGGCATTGTTTACTGCTTCACAGGGGAATTTCCCTTCAGGCTCAGATATAGAAACTGATTTAAGGTCATCTGCTTGTGATCGTGCAGTCACGTAGGGTGTTGTTTTTACAAATCCACGCCAACGTTATTAGCGAAGTCTGACAATGGAGCTCCCTGGCAGGCATGCAGAATCTATCAAAATTCAGGAAATGACAATGGCGAAAACCGCATTGTTCTACCAGAACCCACAAAAACCCTTTGATGGGATCAGAATTCATCTTCGACCTACCAAAAACCGTCAATCACAGCGGGTGACATGCACAGTCGATGGGTTTTTGAACATTTCCTGTATCATCCAGATACACTATGATGTCCATTCTTCTTTGGATTCATTACTGCAGGGCAAAGAATATGCCAAAAAATTATCTCCAGTTAACGAAATGACAGCGAACAAATATGTTTCCAAATTTGTTCTTCAGTTCTTTTATACACTAAATTTTACGCTGATCATTCTTGGAACTTGAATAGACTCCTCGTGAAATTCCAATTTTAACGCCATTTTATAACAGCATATCCTTTCGTAGGCCTTCGTATCCTTTGGTATTTTGAAACATTGCTACTCATCACTCCCACAAAACCCAACTCAAGATTCTTGTGCTAGTTCGTTAGAATGAATCATAGATGGCGCTGATGTATTGCGTCCATTACCATGTGCAAGTAGGATCTTGTAAGTGGACAAGAATGTTAACCCTCCTAACCGTTCAAGGAGACCTCTTTAAGTGGGATAATTTTTCCTGACTTTACCTCTTTAAATGGGAAGGATCTAAATTACTTGTATAAGTGGGAAAGATGAGCTACCGTGTTTCCCCGGAAATACAACCTACCCCAAAAATAAGACCTAGCATGATTTTTCAAAATGATCCTAATAAGCCCAACCCCAAAAGTAAGACCTAATTCAGATCGTCAGCTTGACAGACGTGTTCTTAAATTCCAGTGTTTGGGTAGGAAAGAAGCAAAACTTGTTATTAAACTTATCCACTGCTAGTCAGCTTTTTGTTACACTTTTAAGTAGCAGAGCCAATGATGCTATCTTTCCTGGCCAGTGGCTCAAAAAAGACGTCCAAAGAAGTTATTTATTATTATTATTATTATGATTTTAAAAAATCTTCGTAAGTAGGACTCATGAGAACCATGGGACCTGGTTAAGTCCCACTTATCCAGGTTCGACAGCATGCATTTTAACAAGTTTTGCTCATTTTGTCATAAGGGATGTTCTCTTGAATCACTTGGTGGATTGTTTCTGTCTGTCTGCCATTCTGTCCATAATGTCCAATGATGTAATTCTCGATGAGCCAGTCACCTATGCACAAAGCAGTAACTAAGTTAAACTAAGCCTTGGAAGCCATGAAATAAAAAAGAAAACAGTCCAAAAACTAAAGTGTGCCTTGAGCCTCCACAGGGTCATTGCTCAGTACTGTCTTTGCAAAGAGTACAGTCACCGTCCTGAGGTGCTTCGCCAAAATTCGTTATCTTTCAGCAGAATAGTGCACGACGAAGCAGGTTGGCTGCCTTCGTGTTTCATTAATGAATTTCAGACTTCATCAGCTTTCCGGCAAAATTGTTCAAAAAATTGGTAAACAGTGCACGGCAGCACGACATCCTTAGGCAGCCTCGAGCACAAACTTCTTTTGTATTCACGCTGTCTTAAAAAAAATTAATAATTTCATATTTTGCGCCAATTCCCACCCAGTGTAGGGCTGCTGTTCGAAAGAACAATGTGCTCGTTAAATTCAGAGCCACGTGCCGTGAAATCAAACGATAATGGGGAACATGATCTTTCCTTGCATGGTCAGAAAAATGAGAAAATCATCATTCTTGGATTATTTCCCTATTGCTAATCCCAAAAAACCACATTTTTCGGAAAACACAGGGCTACCATGAAGCCTACCCTCATAACAGAAATTATAATTTATTTAAAAACAAAAAAAACTTAGTTACAAGGACCAATTTTTGGAAAAAGAACTTCCAACGTTTTATTTCGTGTGTGTGGTTCACAGGGGTTCGGAAACTTCGTCACCAGTGACCATACAGTGGCCATCTTGAGGGTTTTTCTATGTGGATGCCATTGCTGTGTCGCAGTCACTAGACGAAATATAAAACTTTAAGGCTACTACCTTTTTCCAGAAAAAATTACTTATAATTTACAGGTTTTTGAATTATTTTTTGGTAATGATGGCATGACATTATGATCTCGAAAATAAGATTAGCTACAGTGTATTAAATAAGCCATAGCATGATTTTCCTGGACGCTCGTAATATTAGCCAGATTGACGCAGTTACTATTCCTTTGCAACACACGGTGGGAACTGCAATTTTTCTTCGTTTTTGTGTGGATCATCATTCTTAATTGTCTACATTTTCGTACAAGAATAAATTTATAAATGGAGATTGATGTAGGCCACATGAATAATTGGTATGGAAACAGTAGAAATATCGCTGTTCACGAGTAAATGAGAAGGAGTACATGTTTCAAAGTAGATTTGTTACAATGCTTACATTACATACTTTAGCTAATGGAACAACGGCAAAATAAAATAAGGGCTTCAAAAAGCAGAAAATTGATTTTATTTCCCGGTGTCGATGCATAAACTATGCAATGCATCTGCATATAACATGCGTTTTAAAACATGTACCTTCTCATTCATTTCATTTACTCGTGCCTACTGAAGATTGTAGTACATGAAAAACACACGTAGCATCTTCTGAAACTAAGTCCTAATGCTCATTTTGGAGCATTACACTCGTATTTAGCCATAGGGGTTTGTGCCCCTTGTGCCTTGTTCTTCTTCTTCTTCTTCTTCTTTATTTTGGAGCAAAAATTAATATAAGACCCGGTCTAATTTTCGGGGACACACGGTGTTAGCAAATACATACTGTACATGTAGGTAGAAATTAACCACCTCTTTGGTAGAAACAATGTCATTTCACAGTTCGAAAAATTCTTTGATTGCAAGGAAATCAATGAGCAGAATACATTTACTGCAAGTCCGCAATATCCAGTCACCATGCCCTTTGGATTTGTGTCAAGAGGTGTTTACTCGGTTCTGGTTACACTGTCACGCCTTACCTTACAACCCCACAAAGGCGTTTCTCGTCCAGTTTTCGACAGATGTAAGAAATTAAGTCGCAAAAATATTTTCGTGGCCCGAATGGAGTCAAGTTTTCATTCAATGTTCTTGCGTTCCCACGCAAGCAGCTTACTTGCATTGGGAGGCATTTAGAAACATAAAACAATAGACTGCAATGGAGGGTGAGAAAATGGAAAAGCTCCATTTTCTAATTTTCATTTCATAATGTTATCAAATTCACGTTTAGCCTATATATGGTTAAAAGCCGAGAATTTAAACGTGCAACCGGATTTTCCCTTAATAAATAAAGTCCATATGCGTGCCAGGATGATGAGGATAACAACAGAAATGGCGGTCATGGATAGTGGGTGGTGCCCGTACCGTTTCGAGGCGAAGATAACGAATTGTTTGCATGCTCAACTTTCATTGTTGGGAAATATTCACACAACGCTCATAATGGAAGTAATTAAGGTAAATCAACTTTCAAAAGCAGCTTCTGATGTTTCAATAACAGAGGTATGCACCAACATCACAATTTTCCGGGGCTGATTGTTAGGCACAAGGCACCGTCAGGGAATTTGAGCTGGCTAAATACTAATTAGATTTAATGACAGAAATGAAACATTTTTAAAGCATTCTGTTTTCGATCGAATATCTTCGTTTCAGACGCATCTTCACTTCATAACAGTTTCCGAAAAGTGGCAATCAGTTATATTTTCGCTAAAATGTATTGCCACTTATGTTTTTAATATGTCCTTCTCTCCCCATAGAACGTATCACAATATCCGTAATATACATTAAGTCATACACCATGAGACTCCCTGGATAAGCAAAACCCTTGTGATTTAATCTAACGATCAGAAACCCTGAAAAAAGACGAGTAAATATCGATGGTTGCGTGTACAGATATTGCATAACCCGTTTTTTTGGAAATGATGAGTTACACCTATTATTCTGATTCACATAGGGCATACTGTAGTTACATGTATGTTGTGTACAACTTCAGTACAACCATATAATTCGGGACAGAGTATAATAGCAGTGTCCATACATATACACTACATGTAATACAACCACTGGTCGGTATGCACAAACACTGTATGTCAATGGTGTAGTAGTATTTTGTAGGCGCAACAAATGTTGTATGTCCAAATGTTGGATGTACAGTGTATGTATGAAGGTGAAAATTATGCAAGTCCACCTGAATCTACACGAATTGTGAGTGCTATTGAAAACAAACAAAAATAATCGAAAATATGCATGCTTATAATTATTACAGGCATCTGAGGTCACATAAAATTATCTCAATTATTTAAATTAATTACTTAAACAATCTGGATTTATCTTGGGTTGAGACGGGAATCTGACCAATTTGTAAAAGTGGACATGCAATATCTACGCTTGAAACCATCGATATTTAACTAGTTTCATGTATGTGAAAGGTAATTGAAATGTTTAATTTCCCTGACTTTTCAAAGCAAATTCTTTTTTCCTAATTATTCCAGTCCCTTTTTCGTTCCCCCTAACAATTCCAAGTTTCCAACATTATTGATTGAAAAAAATGTTTTGATGAAGCATTAAATTGCATTTTGTCCAAAAACAGTTACTCTTAATTTCAAATTCGAACTGCAAGGCAATATGTAAGGAAATCAGTAGTTCTCACCTTCACAAACAAAAATGGAACAAACAAAAAATGAACAAAAATTCTTTACAGGTAGATTCGATGAAGTTTAAACCCACCGTTAATTTTTCTGGCAATTGTCTACCTGCCCAGTCTAGTGCACGTCCTATATTTGTGTACCTGCAGAAACCACTGGTCTGGTGCAATCTTCCAGATATGCGTCTTATGTTCAGATACTCATGAACTTCGTTAGCCGCCAGGGGCAGGATATATAGAAGAATCCCTTTTCCGAATACCCAGCAACAAGAAAGTTATAATCAAAGGCTTTGTTAGCTTTCAAATTGTGCTTTGAATGCTCAACATTCAGCATAGTAGTACATGTGCATCAACATTTTCAAAAGTGAACAAACCTCCTTTTGTTGTTCTTACTATATAATTCGGATATTCTCCTCGGATTACCATTAACCATATGCACACATGAATTTCTCACAAAGGTAACTTTGTTGTCGATGATGGGTTTAGCTCAAATCATTTATTTCGTGGAGCATGTGCATTAAGTTCTTCTATATGCATGGAACTAAATAACAGAAAGTTAATCTGGCATAACTGCAATTTGCTGGTCGAAGAAGCATAGCGCAGAAATTACACAGTTGGTCACTCTCACTATGTTTACACGCCAGCTTTAAGAAAGATACCATATCTAAGTAAGCCATGCATGCAGATCTGTTTTACATACTTTTACTTGAGTCTAGTATACTTGATTTGAAAATGTTTGTTTTTTATTCAAGCCACCTCAAACTCAGCAAGTGAAAGTCACTGCAAACAGTGTAAACAGCTCAAACAGACTTAACTTGAGATCGAGCACTGTGTTTGTGATAAGTCCAAAACTGCTTCTGAGTGCTTTGAAACATGTCACCACTAGGCGACAGAATGTAAGGCAAGTCATGTGCACTCACAACATGTTATAAGGGAGCTTTATTTAAGCTTTGTTAACGCTCGCATGTAAACAAAGTGTTAGTGGTATTATTCAAATTTAACAAATGCTGGCATATAATCATAAGGTAAATAGAACTTGCAAGTCAGCAGCAATAAACTTGAGCACAAAATAAAATTTTCCCTATTATAAATGAATTATACTGGTTATTTATTCCCATGCTGCAATAAAGTACAGTTCATTTTTAGCAATTAAATGATTACTAGTATTTATAATATTACACAGCTATAATGAACACTTGATTATATCAATAAATAGTAATAAACCAGTATAATTCATTTATGATAGCGATTTTAGCTTCGTAGCTTTATCTAATGTTCTTTGAATGGTAATTTCCATGTTTCCATACAAGGCCATATAAATGGCTCATGCATGGCCATATATGGCATTCACTTTATAGAAAACCCCATATTGTACATGTATGCCTAGGACCACAATGATCTATTTAATGTACCATTTTAATACTCTTATATTTAACGTACCATTAATTTCAACATATGGCCATACATGGCACATGAACTCCATATATATATGACCCCATCCAACTTTATCTAATGTTGCCTTGTATTGCGACTTCAATATCAGATCAAAGTAATGGTCTTATGCAAGGCTTAAATGGCTATTACAAATGCATACAGTAAGTGACACATACAACCATAAATGCAAACATACAACCATATTCAACTTCTTCACCAAGTAAAACCTTCTCAACATCTGACACGTGTGGATTTGGCATCCCGAAAAAAATCCAGGAAACTGGGCTACACATGGGTGGCGATCGCTGAATCGTGAAGCAAATCCAAAATGAATTGAAAGCGAAAGTTTTTGCCATGTAAACCGAGTGAACGCTAACCATGCTGGCAATTAATTTCGTGTTGCAAACAATAAGGTGCACGCCACTTATAATTATTTAAATGTCCAGCTAACGTTTTCTAAATGTCAGAAATTAAAAAAAGTTGATAAATGCACATTGTAGTTGCATTGTCCATTTCCTGGATGGTATCAACGTCGGTGCATTTTCGATTGAAATTAGGCTAGACGTTTTATGTTTCAGGAAAGTAAAACAAGTCAAACGGCATTTTTACTACAGGTAGGCTTACCTGATTCATTGTTTTTCAGCGTTTGGAAAATAAAATACATTGGCTGTGCACAAACGACGCCCATCAAAACGTCCACACAAAAAGACTTTTTGACAACCAGACACATCATTTATTAATTTTGGTGTTTTTTAATCTTAATGCATCCTCAATGCAATTCTTGGAATTGACTGTTCATCTTTAGAACATCCTCAGATGATACTATTACAGCAATGTTGGAGTCAGAAAGCTGTATGTATTAATTTTTTATCTTATGGTTTGAAGTGCCTTGAAGTGGTTTGAATCTGCATGGGGTTGTTTTATTTTCAAATCAAACAACCCCATGCAGATTATCAAGTCAAGTAAACTAAACGACGGGGAAGGTATGTAAAACAGATACATGTATGCTTATATATCTTAAAATCTATAAGTAAAAAGTGAAAGAGCTTAGCTTTGTAGCTGAGGTAACTAATGAAATACAATTGTAAAGTGGAAGGCATTTGTAAACAAGTGCCCAATATCGCTAATTTTGCTAATAACATGACCATTCGTTTATCGATATTTATTGCTCCAGGGGAAGTAGCTGATACCGTGTATCCCCGAAAATAAGACCGGGTCTAATATTAATTTTTGCTCTAAAATGAGCATTAGGAATTATTTTCAGGGGATATCTTTTTTAATGTACTACATGTATCACAGTATGGAAAGTGCAGGAAAAAAACCCAATATTTCGCTTTTTTCAAGTCCTAATTTTATTTCGCAGTTGTTGCATTAGCCATGTAATGTAAGCATTACAACAGATGTACTTTGAAACATGCACTTCTTCCCATTTACTCGCGAACAGCAATTATTATACTGTTTCCATTTATTCATGTGCATCAATCTGCCTTTACAAACTTCTTCATGTACAAAAATGATGACAGTTAAGAATGATGGTCAACACAAATCGACAAAAATTGCAGTTTCCGTGTTGCAACGAAACAGTAATTGCGTCAGTCTGGCTGATGTCTTAATTAGAACTTATTTTTGGGGTAGGGCTTATATTGGAAACAATTCGATTTTTTTCTTCTAATTTTGTGCTTTTATCTTCCTTCACTTCACCATTCCTCGCAATTCATGAGAGGTCATCAAATTTTCAATTTGATGCTTCATCACGTCCATTCCAAATTCCATGAAGATGATACAGCTGGATTTTACAGATGGTGTTGGACAGTCTGGGTAGGTCAACATTTTCCCACTTATCGAGTTGCACCAAACTCGATTAATCTAAGCTGGTTCGACGATTTGCTAATTTCGATTTACACATGCACGAGGACACGGGGGTTAAGGACGTTGCACCGGGCAAGGTGATGTCCCCCGGTAGACTCAAAAAAACGTTTAAATTCCGTGTAAAACAAATGAGGTCGGTGAACCCGACGACCTTGATTGCGTTTTTTATTGGCCGAATGTCGTAGCCCTTCTTCACGACCCCGCCACACCCGTTTGTGTAGGTGTAAATAAAATCGCCCCAGGGGCCTAGCAGTTCTGGTTTAGCAGCACACGTTAATGCTTAACAGCTTTTAACTTAGAGGTGGTCAGTTTTACTGTAAGTTATTTGACTGACTGTGCTCAACAACCCTTGAAATGATCGAACCTAGCTGCATTCAAAATACAATCAAAAATAATGGAAAACTAAAAGGGTATTAAGGGGGTCCAGGACAACCCATGCTTATACATACTAGTAGGCCCTATGGGGTTTACACTTCGTCCATCAGTTCTTGGGATCAAATCAAGCTATCATGCAAATAAATGTTTTGTTTGATAGCTTACCTCGTTAACTTTCTTATCATGGTGTTCAAGCATCAAAAATGAGTGTTTATGTAAAAAAATTGCAAAAATAACAAAAATGAATCGAGAATTTTTTTCGTTATTTTTGCAATTTTTTTTTATGCAAACACTCATTTTTGATGCTTGAACACCATTATAAAAACGTTTACAAAGTAAGCTATCAAACAAAAACATTCATTTGCGTGATAGCTTGATTAGATCCCAAGAACTCATGGACGAAGTGTAAATCCAATAGGGCCCATGTGAGTCCAACATGCCCAGCTATAAAAGATTATAGGTTAGTTCAAACGTCTGGTCAATCTGCTTTTATAATTGTGTAAATAATAGACTTTCAATGGAATGGAAATAGATAAGCAACAGTAAGATAATTAATTTGAATATTTCACAGCCAAAATTTTATTTGGAACAACGTTTCGCCCTCAAGTTTACAGTCTGCCCTACAGTCTCATACATGTATATAACAGATATTTCCCTGATTTTCATGTCAAGTTACCGTAAATTTCCCTGACCTTTTATTGATCAACGCATTTATTATAACACGAAAGAATACATACTACATGATGTACGTTTGAACTTTAAATATACTGTACGTAATTTAAGCCATTCAAAAATCCAAATTTTCCCTTATAAAAAATTTAATAAAAAGCTAACGAAATTAAAAAAGTTGAATTTACGTCATAAATCAGCTTTTCCATATGGCCAGATAGGAAATCAATAAAGCGTCGTTGCCAAAAGCGTGATTACTGTACCATAGATTACTGATTGGACTAATGTTTACTAACAATCGACGTCCCTGGCGTCCCATCCAGTTTTGGTCACGTGACAAGTTAATTTTTAGCAAATTATATTGTTGGAAAATGATTAAAATGCTTTTCTGCCGTGGAAATATTGCTAAATGAACCCAATTGTATCGTTTCTTTTGAAATTCATGCAATTTCCAATTTAGAATCTCCAGATAATGTTCCAGAATTTATCCTATAAAGAGCATTGATGCAATTTAAGTTTGATCTGCCGGTGCACATAAATCGACCAAAGAAGGGTCGACCATTATCATCGCAATAAAGTGTACACGTCTGAGAGGATATGCAATGACAGTCATGCACGACAAAACACGCAAATTCCAGTCATCTGATATTATACAGAACAGGATATCGATGCTCAATCAAAAATATATCTGAATTTCACGAAGTACTCCCGCAGTGTTGGATCCATATTTCTTTTGACGCAGGTCTATAATCGTCCCAAAATATGAGAAAAAAAAATGGCGTCGCTCAGACCAATAGGATGCCATTTCCTGTTTGCGATTC